>WUCR03230853.1:0-14487 GCA_009858155.3 Phymanthus crucifer
AAACAACCTCTGGGCTGATCTAAGTCAGGGCATGGCTAACTCACAGATCGAATCGTGGCTGAAGCAGCCTCGGCGTACCTTTTGCCTGGATTTAGGTGATTTGACCTTCCTTTTCTTACTCTTTAGTTCTTTTTCCTTTTCATGCTCCTGTTCAAAGAAAGTTAGGAAGAGTAAGAAAAACATTTAAAGAATGCCTCACAATGATAGATAAACACCGAAAAGGAGAAACGTCTTAGACGGAGGCAGTGACTGACATCATTCTAGGACACTTATACAGACGTTATTTTGCATGTTGGAGAAACTCGTGGCGCAAAGAATTGTGGGACATTAAGAGGTACATATCGGTGAGGTGGTACTTGCCTTCAAGAGGGGCATGAGTTTTGGAGACAGCTCTTTGTGTAAATACTGGCATAGCTTCGTCTCATCACTGTCCTTGCTCTTCTCAAAGGACCTAAAATATTCAGAATAAAACAGTGTTAGCAAACCAAGAGTTTAAAAGTCTAATAGGGGCTAGCACCGATCCGAGGGGGGACTGCCTCTCCCCTCCCTCCCTGATCCCTGAATGATGTCCTCATCAGTATACATAACCAATCACCCCTTCTACAGGTGATTGCAAACGTCCTTGTAGACGCAACTTCAGTGGTAAGAGAGTGTTTCCGGACAAACAAAAGCGGGAAATGAGTCGAAACAGGGAAAGCAAATGTTCCGGTTGGATCTAGAGAAGAAACACGTGCAAGTGAACAAAAACATAGACTTGATCGCGTCGAACGAGATACTGTGAAGATCGCTCAAACCAAGGTACAGACTAAAATCATACTGTTATGAAACGAGACGGAAACAAAAGGAAAGAAATGAAAACTGTGAAAAGAAATGCTATTTGTCCAGAAACGGCCAGTAATATCTACAAATGGAGCGCAAAAGACAATGAGCTTCATGGTCACATGGAACATCGTTGACAAAAAACATTTTTTGCGAACTTGTTTTTAAGGTGACGTGTAATGCACGAATGATCTAGTAAGCATTTCTTGAGCCCATTTGTAATTGAACTGTTGGTAAATCGCCTCAGGACAGAGACAGTCAAGTGCCCAATAAATGAATATCGCATTTCATTTGCAAGCCTTATATGTAAAATAAGTCGATTTTCGTTCACAAGGAGACGGATAGTCGAACAAAGGATGAAAATGACTCTCATTGGAAGAAGATATATTCCAAATGCGTCATTGGCATGAATTACTATTCCTCGCAAAGTTCTATACGTTGTTTTTCACTATCAGCAAATATAGCATATGGGAAACTTCAAAGTTAGCAATCATGATTCTAACTGTAAAGTTCTGTATGACAAACAATTTGGATAGCAAAGATGTTGTATTAAAAACTAATTCAGTGGTAGCTTTATTTTTCCCATTCATGTGTTTATTCATTTTTTTTTACTGGAATCGAATAAAAATATATTCCATTTTTGAAAGAGGTAGTTTGACTTCGATTACAAACGTCAGGGTATCTATTTTAGTTACGTATTTCTAAAGAAAACCTGAAAACAGACATCTATAAAGGTTTTCGACTATTATTCTTCAACAGAAATCAACCATCTATTCTTCTCCTGTTATCGTTGGCGGTGAATTATCTTCATAGCCAAATGAATACTCGGCGCCAGATTTAATAAACAGGGACGCAAAACACAAAACAACACGACCATAAAACTTTTACGAGACGATCTTGAACCACTAAAATATGCAGTAAGAGAAAGGGTACGAGGGGAAGCGAGAGCATAATGGACGGAGAAGGGGGTACAACAACCACCTGTAATATTAACACTGCTGAGAGGATAAAAAACAGGCCAGCAATTACAGGATCTATGATAGACGGGTAATATTGTGTGGGAACAATGGAAAAACGGATCTGGGAGGAACTCTACTGGAAGAGGCAGGCAGGTTACGGTGAGTAGCCTGAGAGCAGGCAGGTGGGCCAACACAATAAATGGAAGTGCAAAACAACAGCAAAGTAGGTTGTAAAATGTGGGCTTACTTGATGAAGGTTTCCCACTCCTCAGACGTAGTACAAAGAGTTTCCCAACTGCAAGATGAACACAAATCCACTTTTAGTTCTCGTGATTCAAGAAAACTTAGTTCCGCGTTCGCTTGAGGAATGTCACCAAATTGAACATGTAAAGCAGTTGAAATGCATAAACTGAGGTGTACGGAACGCGGGGTTTAGGCTTGGATGCTTAAGTGCCGCTATGGAGTGACTTCAAAGCAACATGAAGGAAACTGAACGAGAGGTATGAATAGCACGCATCACATCCAACTGAATCGATCTCCCAATCAACTGATTCCAAGCAGATGTTCCAATCAACTAATTAACATATCAGCTTGGCTAGTTCATGGTTATTTAATTTTTTGCTAGTGGATAAATGTCCATGAGAAAAAAGATGTGTACTAAGAGACAAAATAAAACGAAAAACTAACATCCACAAGGCCAAACAAAACAAATACGAGAAGCAGGATTTTTGGAAGAATTCAAAATGAAATGTCACTTTCTTCCTGTTCTGGGAGATATAATAAGAGAAGCGCAAATGGCGGAGTTTTAATATTTTATAATCAGCTTGACGGGAATCGACCTCAGATGCTATGAGACTGATCGAGTACGCGCCAACATGCACAGTGTTTACAAATGTCAAGTATGACAATCAACTGGTGCTTGGAGCTGGATCGCGCATTCACACAAACCCAGTTAGAAAAACTCTCTCTGGACAAAAAAAAAACAAGGCGAAAAAGATATACTTTTTTAAGAAATCCTATTAACGAAAATCGAAAGTTGTTTTCCTTTCATTTCTAGGTTATGGTTTGTTTTGAACGTTTCTTGGAATGTTATTGTTCTCATTTTTCACGTCTTTTGGCTCTTGGTATCAAACCGCAAATTGACCTCCATGCAAGAAAGAGTGAATGACGGCGGTCAACAAATAACCACGGCTCCTAGATACACCATTAACAAATCCCCTGGTATTTCAAAGCTGGGAAAGAAAAGGGGCCTTAGAAGTTTAGGAGTTAATTGATGTATAAATGTAGGCTGTGAGTGCATAGTATGCTGTTGATATATCAACGCCAACATCATTATCAATATCAGACATCATAATTATTATCAACATCATCATCAACAGATATACGTCTGTTATCAATGTCATCATCTTGATATCATTTAGAATAAGGCCTATGACATCATCATTATCACCACTACTATCACTGGCATCATCAACATGCATCATCATCATCATCACCACCACCACCACCATCAAATATGAACAATGATTACAACATGCAAAATGTTTCAAAAACAGCAAGAGAAAACATAAACAGGTTTTAGTTTTGAGTCATTTACCTCTTCTTGTTGCCTTTTTTATTTTTCTTTTCTTTATAAAGTCTCAAATCTGAAAAACAAATAGCCAAATTTAGTAAGCTACTGGATATCAGACACCAGCAATTTAGATATCAGAAACCCAATGATGTATGATTTGTTTCCCTGTCTGGGATGCATAACAACACAGTGGGTCTACATGGTGTGTCCAGGACTATACCCTGGAACACTATGACGTGCAAATATAAAACTAGCAGAAAACAATTAAATCATGACAGCAAATTCCTATGACACATTTGTGAATCATATTATAAGCTTACTGTGATGACTGGAGCCTTAGAATACAGCCATAGCATAGCATGGTGAGATCAAAAAATTACAGGGCCTTCATGATCACATTTTATTGAAAACAGAATGAATGAAGCATGACACTCGGCACGCTCATGTCCCACAGTTGGTGCCATGCATTGGTGCCAGCACATGGAATATCTGCTAATCTATTTGGACTGGCTCAGAGCACTGTTACTATCAAAATATATCAGCTAGGTTGCAACCATGCTGTTTTGAAGACTAAACAAGAATTATTTTTTCCTTGAACAAAACTTCACAGCTATTAACATGTTAATTAGAATGTTTGTGAAGGCAATGCAGTAAGAAATAAAACTGACAGAAAATTAAAGGCTCCACTGTGACCATAAATATCTGGACAAGATTTTGGGATTTTTAGAATTTCTTTAAGTCTGTTGGATTTCATTCAATCTTTTAAGCACTGTTGAGTCTACTTCTTTGTTTGTCTTTAACTGGTTTCAAGGGTCATCTCCACATCTTTCTGCTCATGACAATTGATCCGGAAACTGAGAATGACTCAAAGACATGATAGGTCAATAACAAATACCATTAGGATTTTTACTTGGAAAGTACATCTTAACAAATTCAAAAAATTAAACATGAGAATAGATAAAATAGTAGAATACTGCTGATGCAAACAATAATAACTTATGGAAATATGCTCAAGATTTGAGAATTTATATATTATTTTAAAATAGGTTTAACACATTATCAAAAATATTAAGATCTCTGAAGGTTGCTACAAAGATGCCGGATGGTGTTACAACGTGTATCAGCAAGTCCTGAAATCTTACCAAAGCAAACAATAAAATATTAAGAAACTGCTTCCTGATTTATGTCTTCCTATTTGAGACATATTTTTGTTAGAAACATTATTTTGAAAGAAACAATATCAAAAATATGGTTCTACTGGTACACACGAAACCTTCTCTTGACTAAAGTTAAAAGCACTCTAAAGAGCAAGTCTCTAAAATCAAACTATTGCTTATTATTGTAAGAGGTCCGTGTTGTTTATAAGTCCATAGAAATGATAGGCTTAATATGATATTATGATGTTTATTTAGGATTGGATGATGGGTCCTGATAGCATGCTACGGCAACATGACTTGACTCCCCTTAACGTAAAACCCTAACCCTTCACCTATAATACCCCCACTTCAAAACACCCAGACCAAAAGTAGAATTATTACTAGTACCATGTCAGGTGAAGCAGTTCAAAGAGATTTGAATGACAGCTACTGAAGTTGAAGGGATTTGAACAGGTTTAAGACAAAAGAACGTAGCAGATTCAAGTACAGTCCTAGATTAGCACTGAGAAGAATTTACGGTCACAAAAAAAATGAAATACATACAACAAATACAATTATATTTCTGCTGTTGCAAAGCCAACTTTTTGAAGTGGAAAATACTTATCTTTTTCAGCAGAATAAATTCAACAACACTTTACACAGAGAAAATAAGAAAGAAAAAGGACATACTTTTGATGGCCGACTGTGGTTTTCTTAGTGAGAAGAGATGGAGTTTTAGGATGATGATGAAGAGATAGTTTTAAGATATATGCAAAACATACACATCACATCAAACATTGATCAGAGGTTATAGTTTGATTGACATCTGACTTTTAATTACATTCTTCTGGTACCTGTGCAAAGAGGGTTTTTATTTAAAGCTTGTCAATAGGCTATTCAAACAATAGGACAAGTCTTGGCTTATTGGTAGAATCTAGGGGGCCTGGTAAAACACTCTACCTGTTTGTCATTCAGAACCATCTGATTGGTTAACCTCCATTAGTCCGTCACCTGTTAATTGGTGAAGTGGCTTGTGATTGGTTAATACAACCAATACAACCACAGTATGTTTATGCAAATATTGTGGCTTAATGCATGGCTGATCACCAACACAATAACTCACCTCCTTGTAAAGGGTTGTATGTCAACAAAAGATTGAAAAGCCTTGCATGACAAAAGATTCAATGACTGTGAAACAAATAATGATTTCAAATGCTTCACAACGCTAGCTTTCCACTCCTCTAAATGTATTTCATTTTTCAAACAGATTTAGAAGAACGAGGAAATGATCAATGACTTAGTTTATTCCAAAATTATAGACAATAAAATGTATTTTCAAATATGACAAAATAATTTAAACTGCAGTCTGTACATGCGAAAGGATGTTCTTAAATTAGCTTCTAAGGCAAGAAAATAGGATAAGCTACATAGTTCTTAGGAGAAATCTGACAAAATAAGAAACTTGTATAAACAACTGTTTTATTTCAAATATAATAAATCAAATTTTGTTATCTCTATAGAATTTTTATTTGTATTAATTTGAATAATGGAAGCAAATTGTTTCAAAAACTCTCATAATGTAACCAAACACCTTATTTTGTTCCAGCAGAGATGACCATCAGAACTAATCAACAATCAAAGTTACGCCAAGAAACCTAAGAAATATGGCTTTTTAATTGATAGCAAAGCTTCAAGAAATTAATCTTCTCTGTACTGTCAGTCTCTGCTTAGAAAATGCTGAACAAAAATTAATCCCCATCATTCCTTTGTGGGGGCATGATTAATTCAGCTGGTTTCCTCAGCACTGTCAAATGATACCATAGAAGGTGTATAATTAAATCCTTTTCATCGTAACTGGTAATTGTTTCTATTATCACCCACACTGACTATCTGAAAAATAATGTAAACTGTTCCTGGCTTAGAGTAACTATACAAGCTGTCATTTTGTTGTACCGTCACAATGATATGATCTAAACAAGTCTCTATACTGGTCAACATCATCAGGAAGTTCCAAATTCTGGCCAGACGTTATTACAACTGATGACATATTGAACATTGAGAAACAAGAGGAAGATTTTATAAATGCTAACTTTTTCTGGCATAAAAAGAAAGATCTCTTCAAGAGTTTCATTAACACGTAGAGCAACAAATTAAAAGGTAAAACGTCAGCTTTATAAGATACGAGAAGAAGAAATATGGCTTTGATCTGAACACTTGTAAATATGTATGCAATACTCAGAGGCTAAGTATTGAGCACAAAACTGTTACAAGTGAAATTAAAAAAATCATAAAAATAGAACTAATGCTGGGAATAGTGGCCTTGTCAAAGATGTCAGCAGGATTGATATAGTTACGTCTGCACTTACCATCGAAATACCAGTAGACATTGCCTTGTGAATCTTGTCCAACTGGGCCATTCTCCTGGGTGACAACAAACATGTGTAATACTTGGATAAGATATTACTGTCATAAATATGCTAAATACTTAAAATATATTCAATTGATCTATATAAAATAAAATATTTATAATTATTTTCGTATGAGCATGTGACATGTGATATCAAAGTTAACATTTTGGTTGACTTTGACAAAACCAAAGACATCAAAACCAAATCTTTTGTCGAAGTCAAGTAAAATGGTAACTTTGATGTTATATGCTCTCAAGGAATATTGATAATATCAAGCATTAATGGCTATCACATTACCTCAGAGTCAGGATCAAGGAAGTCAGTTTGGAATTCTTTTAACTCAGGATTTTGGTCATTCTCACACACATACTCTAGCAGATGTTTAAGTAGTAATACCTGCAAAGGAAGACCAAAAATCAGATTTTGATACTAAACAACATTAGGCATGTCTAAAAATAATGGTTCAGCATATCAGCAATAGATTCAGTCTCGTCAAATTTCACCTTTAGATTAAAATTTAAGATCAGATAAAATCAGAATGAAAGGAGAAATATAATTTGAATATAAATATAGACCACAACTGATGGTGCTAAATGGTATATCATCTTTCTCACAATAGATAAGATCATCTTTACCTGATTATTCTTATTTATAGTTAATTCAAACTATCAGATATCTAAAGGTATTAAGTAATATAATATTGGATTTATTTGCTTTCTTGATTTTTGGATTAACTTACTGATAACGTTTTGTTTACCAATTAGTCTTATTAACTTCAATGTGAAGATTAGATTATATTCAAAATGCTCTAACTACCCCTTAGTGATTTTGCTGGAAAAGACGGTAGACTCCTCTATGTTCTATGAAAATTTTAGGACTGGAAATTCAAAGCCAGCAGGAATTAAACTAAGAATATAAAATCCTATTTAAAGGGTTTAATGGTTTTTAATATAGCTTATTGAAACCTGCAGCCAAAGGACAAAAAACATTTGAGGCAAATTTGAGTAAAAAATGCCCATTTTAGACAAGTAAAAATGGGTAATTTGAGTTAGACTTGATTTCTAAAAATAAGTGGTTGGATATAAGCTTACTAATCCCTGCAAATATCAATAAGAAAAGATTAAAAAGATAACTGAAATACATAATGTCTATCAATATGCTGTATACTGACAAATATATCACACAAATATTGCTCAACAAGACAAAGTTTTTGAGCTTTCAAGAAGTTTGTAGCCTAAATTTCCAGTGGATTGATTTTTGAAAAACATATTTTTCTGTGTAAAGATTTTGTCACAGAAACAATTTATAGTATAACATGTTAGGCCAAATGTGGAAAATATGTTTATAATAATTTTAGCGAAGTTATACGAATGATAATGATTACTAATCATGAAACCAAATTGACTGAAATTTACAATTTTGACACGATTTTGCAATAATCATTAAGAAAATCTTTAATTGATATACATTTAGATTAAATTTAAAAATCTTAAACCTACTTGGGATTTATTATTTATTTTGAAAAAAGAGAATTGGGTGATTCAGGGTATTAAATCAGAGGAGAAAGCTAGGATTTTGAGAGGATAATGAAAGTAAAATTATGCAGAATACGAGAGCATTTTTACGTACCCTATTCTCGACTGATATTTCACCGTAAGTTTTGTCTCTTAGTGGATTCCAAATCCCGTCTCGTTTTTCTAATTCTTCACCCAAAACATCCTGCCAGCTGTCCATTCTGATAAAAGGAGAGAACAATAAGCAATCAAATGATCAGAAACATGGATATATAGTGTCAATAACAGGGAGGTAGAAGATTTGAAAACGTCGATGCCCGCGCGATGCACAGCTCTGATATTTCCGCCTAAAATAACCCGTTTACTCGTAAACACTCTACAAACTCTGATCCAAACTCACCTAATATCATGCCTCTTGAGAAGAATCCTTAGTAAAGAAGCAAATATACTGAATAATGGGTAATTTTCAGCTTCCAGGAAGGCATTTTCTAGATCCTGGAGGATAGATATTAGTAGTTAATAAAAGTATGAAAGTGTTGCTGCAGGGTTAAGTAGGGGATGGCTTGAATCAAGTACTTAACCGAAACATGGTTTAACGTAAACCTTAAAATTCAACATAAAAATATCAAAACAAACAAAAAATTCCTTCAGAACACTGATAATTATGTGATTCATGATAATGTCTCTGGAGTGGTTCGTATCTTGATGGAGAAAAATGAAGTTTTGAGTTGCATTTTATTGTTGTTGTTTACGCACCTCCAGCTCGAAGTGAGCAAACCCGAACTTGTCCTGGAATACCCGTAGGAATTGTGAAATAAAAACAAATTCCCACATCGAACGCATCCCATCCAACGGCTGAGCCTCTGCAAATGGAATACAATTATCTCGTCTTAAAAACTAAGGAGCTGTTAGGTGTAAAAATGGGAGGATTCAAGCATTTTTGGCCACGATTTTGCAGCCTGCACGCGGGTGACAAGTGAATTGAAATTTGAGTGTGTGAGCGATGACAGCCCACAATTAGTGTGAACTTCAAGCCCTCGTGTGACAAAAATGAACAAAACAATACGACCAAGGTCTATTTTGACAGCAAGCCTACACATTCTACCATGTTTTGGAGTGTCTTGCTTTGGACGTCTCCCCATTTTAGCTGAGAAAAAACGGCTAGAGTGGAATAATGTAGGAAGATTTCATGTCGCACAGCTACTCTGCGTCTCAGCTTACTACAGCCTCGGCTCCACGCTCTCAAAACAAACGTCATGTTATGGCACGTGACCTAGTACTGCCAGTCATCTTAGATCACCACGGCAACCACCACACTTCAATGGTATTCTTTTCTTTTCGTTTTCTCTCATTTTTCCTTTGTTCTTTTTACCTCTTTATTCTTTTCAAGACTTAAATATATCAATACTAATTCTGCTGAATGAGGGCATTAACTATTCAGTTTTGCACGTTTGAAAGAGTCATGCCGTTAGGTTGTAATTAGAAAAGGATTCGCTCTTTTCTTTCTTTCATTTTTGCATAAGATATGAGAAAGGGAAAGTGCATTGTTTTATAAACGTTTTTTCATCTTATGTTATTTTACATTCGACGATAAAGATTAAAAAAATTCAAGCTCATATTTTCGAAGATAATTTTCAGACCAGCACGTTATTTCTATCCTACTACTCAATCATTTCATACTGTTTTACACATATATATTATCTTTTCTAGCATTTATTATGAATACGCTTTCACGATAATAATATAATAAGTATATCCAAGATACAAGTCAAATAGTCTTGGCTTTTTACACTGCGGAGAGGAAAAAATCAATTGGAATAGCGAGACTCAATCTATTATTTCTAGACGCAACAATGCGTTAACGCTGCAAACTTATAGGAAAGGAATGGGACAAAATGATAAAAGACATGAAAAGAAAAGAAAAGCACAAACTAAATAATATGGACATCAAAGTACGATTAAACTGAATTCGCTACGGGATACTAGGACAAGAAGGCGTCACCAGCGATTATCGCTGTCATCTCTCGAGTACAATAATCTTCTTTTTACATAATATGTACATGTCACAAATAACGTAGTGTTGAGTTCAGGCTACGCAGATGTTGTTGCGCTAAACAGCCAGCCTCTAATAACTGCAGGATTCTTCTATTAAATATTTGGAAATTTATGTGCATGTTGAATGTCAAGCACCGTTATTTTCGCTTTGTAAGAAGGGGTTTGTCAGTGAGTTGGACAGGTTTTTCGAGAGCTTCAACGTGGTACAGACTGTCCGCTAATGCTTGCTCCACCATGACGTCCCCTGCTCTCTCACTCATCTGAAAAACATGACAAAATACAAATACATAAGCTTAGATGGAGATAGATAGACACCTGGCATGCTGGCATGAAAATGTCAAAAAGAAGGCAGAGATTACTGGTCTGAAATCTTCATCAGTAGGTGGGAACTGGAAGTCAGGACCAAAGTTTATTTTCACCTGTAAGGAAAGTAACAGGCTTTATGTCATCTCTCCATCATAATCACCACCACCATCATCATCATCACTGACGTCATTACCAACATCATCAAAAGTACCATCATAATCATCACGATTCATCAACGTCCAGTGGCATAGCGAGGGGCCAGTCATAGTATCATTTTACTAGACATTACCAAATCAATGTCAGAGGAGCGATTGATCACTGCTACCCCCTGTTACCGTCACCTTTATTGCCATCATCAACATCTTCCCCTCATCATGATGAATATCATAATCATTACCATCATTATATTCATCAGCATCATCATAATCACTAATATTCCATTCAGTACTCCCCCACAAAAATTACCTAGTAATATTTATGTTTTAATATTTATCAAACTTATATATGAATAATATTACATACTGTTGCATTCTTGTAAAGCGAGATGGCTGGGTAGTAATCACCATCAAAGATATCCTCAAAGGCAACTCCCTAGAATTAGACAAGCTGAGAATATTCCCCTTTTCATCCACTTCTATTAAAACGTGAAATTCACAACTATAAGAGCAATATGAACACAATGGAGAGCCTACATAGCATGCAGTTGATGCAATATATTCAGCAAATCTATTGTATTCTATTGTCGTTCTATCTATTGTATTAGGTGTGATTCATTGTTATTTGCTGAATATATTACATCAACTGCGTGCTACGTAGGCTCTCCCATGAACACAAAGGGAAGCCTTACCTGACAAACTCCATTTTTATAAAATTTGATCTGTAAATAACAATTTGTTTTATTATTCCTTTATTTCTCATTTACAGATTAAGTATACATAAAAATACCGGCATATAAAAATGGTTATTTATTATCTTTACTTTAGGATTATACTGATTATTGCTGGGACCTTACCTTACTGCCTGATAATGGGGTTAATTTCTGAAACAAAATAACAGAAATTGTAAGAAATTGAATCAAAAACATTAGCATGGATATCAATTTATTTTATCTTTCCAAAGTCATTTGCTTCACGAGTTTTCAATAACCTTCTTTCTGGCTAAGGTGGATCATATGCAGTTGTGTTTGATGGCCAATTGGAGCAAAAACAATATTCAAAAAACTTTGAATGAAGCAGCAAAGGACTGTTATCTTACTTTAATAGCTTCATCTACTTGATCTTTCTCTTCAAAATATAGATAGTTTTTGAACTTGATAAGAGCCTAAAAACAATGTGGCAATCAAGTTAAAACAAGCCACTTTCAGACAAAACTAGTGCTATTGATAGTGCCAAATGAACTGAGCCTACCCGATCTTTGAATGTAGAGGGAAGGAATGTGGCTGGGGATGAAGAACAAACAGAAAAACTTTAAAAACTATTCAAATATGACCATATTTCAAAAATGCCCTCAAAAATATCATCAAAGTTTTTCAACCTTTCCTTTCGTATTGCTCATTTACTAACAGGAGCCAAGAGAGCAAAGACTGTGGATGATACAAGCATCATTTTACAAACTGCATGAGCTACTGTCCTTGCAGTTGGTACTTTTTTCACATTCAAGCAACAGTGCTATGTGACATTGTATTATTGTTCAGTGGATCACCTTCCTTGTTCCTGCCAAGAATTTCAAGATTTCTATTGACTAGTCTTATGGAAGGGGTGTTAACTCTTTCCTTTCATAACCCCACAGTCATAGACTTTGTTACTTACCTGGGTGTCTGTTATTTTCAGGCAGATAAATGAAAAAGCCCAGTACATCCCCTATTGCGTAACCACTTTCACTTTCAAAAATAACAAGATTCAATATATTACAAACATGAGAGTAATCATCTACCCACCCAAGCTAGACCACGTCACAGTGCACCACCTCAGTAGTCAAACACATTATCTGAAATATCAGTCTTGAATTTTGTTTGTTCAGTCCTAAGCATTTGTTTATTCATTCATCCTTTGTCAATTTGTCCATTTTTTGCTCATTAAATTTCTTGTTCATCCATTTTCCCTCATATATTCATTTTCACCTTCAATGAAAGTTACACCATACCTGTAATGCTTGCCTCGGCTTTCATGAAAACGAGTTCCCTTTTTACTTCGCCAGGAATAACTAAATCTGTCATATCCTAATGGTGCTTGCAGGTTTCCTGCCACAAAATTATCATTGGTATCTATTAGGTACTTAGATTTAACCTAACCCCTTTGAAAACACCTGACCCTCTCCACCCTCCATCTGGTGACAAAGGAATGGTTCATAGCCTACCATAGAGTCTTGACCAACCAAGTCTAGTAGCAGTCTCCTCTGGCATGTCCTCTGCAGTTATCTTAAAAGTACAAAGCTTCCTTTTTTATTAATTCTTATTACAATGATTAAGTTAAATTTGAGTACTGCATTCAAGTTGGCAACAACGCAATCGTACGCTATCAAAAACAGTTCATAGAGTTCTACCTAGATCTATGTCTACAAACTATGTTTTATACCTCAAAATACCAGGAACCTCTGTTAACACCTAGAATATGAAATAAAGCAATGAATATCTAAATAAAATAAAATAAAATAAATAAATAAATATCTTTATTAAAGTGTCTAGTCGTTCTAGTGCTTTTGCACTAATTGGGGACACTGTCACTCACACACACTACCACTACATTATATATTATATACACACAACTCTCAACTCACATGTTGATTTTTACGGAGGGAGGAGAACCGGAGAACCCGGAGAAAAACCCTTGTGGTACAGGAGAGAACAACACATCAAACAAACTCAACTCACATATGATCCTATCCAAGCCGGGGCTCGAACTCAGGACCATAGAGGTGAGGCAAGCGCTCTCAACGCTACGCCACCCATGCCACCCATAATGTGACAAAATGGATGGTTCCCAAAACTACCCATCCCTCCCATCCCTCCATCCTTATCTTCCCTACACCCCTCCCCCTAGAAAGTGCATGGATACATAAACAAATGTTCTTTCTGAATCAACTGTATAGCAGTTTTGCGTACCATGAGTTGCTCTGATCATACTGTAGCCTTTCTCCCCAGTCACTGATAATCTGTCTTCTGATAACTTTAGCTGCGGTGCTAAAACAAAGCACAATAAACAAAAGGCATAAAGAATAAATATACAAGAGAGGCCTTTAACATATATGTACCTCTGTCATTCATGGATAAGAGTACTTCGGTATGGAGCTTGACACGATAAAGATCACCAGGAATCGGCTTCCCTGCCCAGTATTCTTGATCAAAGTTAGCTTTTGGTGCAACTGGGTCTTGATCAGCAAGAATGTATCGATAACCATCCTATAATTAAAATGAAATTAATAACAGCTGATTCTGAATTTCTGGGGTTCCCCAGAGTTTTTGGTATCTTATCAAGCATGTGTAATACCAAAACTCTAGAGAGAAAGAGCGGTTTTCATAAACTCATGAAACAAAGCGTACAAGTGTAATAGAGTGTATTGCATCATACCTTATTAAATGGGTGTTCTAATGGGTATCCATGTGGAGGGAGTTTCTGTGACGCTGGTAAGTCACTATAAAATACAGAAGACATGGACACTGAGGCTCCTTATTCATGCTTCACTGGGCTTCCTGTGGTATCAAAACCACAGGCTTCCCAA
>WUCR03231563.1:0-14476 GCA_009858155.3 Phymanthus crucifer
TTCTCGCTTCTGATTGGTCTAAAAGCACATTCCAGGCATATTTCAAGTGTTCTCGGTTTTCGTAGCCTGACTGTAAAATGTCATATGCTTTTATATTTTATTATATTTTATCAAATATAGTTCATAGTAAGTTTTTTATATTTTAATCATATAGATTAGTTATAAATAGATAGATATTGATGGGTTATTCAAGATTATTTTATTTTAATTTAATTTATTTCTCCCAGGGCGCTTTTTGATAACAGCCACAAGCTGATGAGCCTACCCTGGTTAAATATGTCATTATTATTATTATTATTAATAGCAGGCTGGCGAGAACCTTGAAAAGGAAAGTTTCTAAAAAGGAAAAAGATCGTGCAATGCCTGACTTTGGGACTGGAAAAGATTACAAGGGAATTTCAACCCCTAGAGGTAAATATGTAAAGAATATTCCAAGATACACTTCTGAGAATGGATTTTGACTTAACCTTTTTCACATTACAGATAAAATTTCAAGTTGAGGACAGAGAGTTGGTCTTGCCATTGAAAAGACTTGATAATAACGCCATAGAAGAGGAGATCGACGAAGACGAACAAGACCAAGGTGACCAGAGTGATGGGGCTTACGTTATCCGTCGAGTACTAGCAGCAAAAAACAAGGGCTTCGTCAGCGATGAAGCCTACCACGAAATCAGAATGGCTCAGAATGAGGAAACAAAAACCAAGATGCCATGCTTGAGCCAGATTGTGAAAGAACGGCTACGACAGAACGACGAGGTGGAACTTCACCAAATTCCTTAGGTGTTTTTTCTCGAAGTTAGCGTTTTTACTTGGAAGGGACGGTTTCGTTTGTGTGTTCCTCTTTAACGAAGCGAAGCAAAGTCTTTTAATCATTTGAAAACCGACGAGTCGTTTGAAAAAACCTTTTTCTCGAAGTTATAGAATAGAATAGAATAGATAACTTTATTTTAACAGGGTAGCCCATTCAGCATAGCTGGTATCCATTGAGGCCCTGTAAAAAAATACCAATTAATACAATCTAAAATATAAACTACAATCTAAACTATAAACTACACTATCCTATATAGATCTGAAATGGTCGATCTGGGACCGAAAGGAATTGTGGGTGTCAACAGGCTAACCTCATAAATATTACAAAGAATGTACAGTTTTAATCACGCTTGAATAGCGTTGATATATGCTAATTTGTAGGATATCAAAAGGTTGCCAGCAGTTGACGGAGGTTAATGTTAAAAGATTAAAGGTCTTGGACAGTGATAACAAAAAAAAACTTTTTTTGACAGAGACCAATAAGACTGTTTTCGGCTTGACATCTTAAAATCGTATTTTTCTTTCAGGGCTTGCAATTCGTTTTCGCTTTTCATTAGTTTTTCTGTCAGTTTTTGAATTCGTAAGTTTTGTTTAGAAAGTGTAGTTGCATATAAAAGTTCTTGTTGTCTTGCCCAAGAAATTAAATTTTGTTGCTCTAACCTAAGTTTTTGGATTTCAGGTATAGTCTGAAAATTTAAAAAAAGTTATCGATGACGTTCAGTTGTTGTGTTGTTCGCTTATAGTACTATGAAGTTTAAATGAGTTTAATTTTCCCGCACTTTTATTTAAAAGATCGGTCCTATTGTTCTGAATCAAGTTGAGGATCACAATCTGCAAGGATGCGGACTTCTTAGAAAATATAGTGAGATTTTTTTATCCAATCATAGTTAGTGGAAGGTCAACATAGTTCACTATGATCCAATCAAAACTATATTCCATTGTTAACATTTGCTATTCAGTTAGGATCAGTGCCAGTAGAAAAGAAGCGAAAGCAAGATCTATCTTATTGTTAACTGCAGACTGATTGGCATTAACATGTTTCCAGTATCGAAAGTTTTAGATCGCCGTTTAGATATACACGGCCGAGTTCAGTATCTGCTGAGATGGAAAAATTACGGGTCAAAGTACGATTCATGGGTCGACGAAGAAAACGTGAATGAGCAAGTCAAACTGGCTTATTTCACAAGAAATACAGGTAAAAGTAATATGCATGATGAATCCAAACGAATTTCTTAATTTTTTATTAATTATTTTTGTCATTTTTTAGGCATACAAGGTATCCGACAAACTTTGGAGGTGCTTATTAGCCAAAAGCTGAAAGTCCGCCACTGTCAGGCAGCGCAGGGCAGCGTAACAGTAAGAGTCAGCGTCACCATGCAAATGGATCCAGACACCTTTGCAGATGTCTTTGGCTGTCTCCCATCAGCTCCAAAAGATTTGCGCCAAAGAATCAGCACTGGACGATGCCGCTTCCAAGTCCCCAAAGCCTCTGAGCTAGATTTGGTGCTGTCCGAGGGCTGGTCGGAAAACACTTTCAAAACTTCGACCACATGTCGAGTTATGCTCGACATGCCTGTAGAGCTTGCTCTTTTTATAACAAAGAAAGTGTTTTACGACCACTCCTCGTGCCCAAGGTGTGTAAGCCAGAAGTTTAAAGAGCCTTGTAATCCAGTGAGGAAGACCGTAACGGCGTCTTCATTTATGAAATTGACATTTCGACGAGAACGGAGTCAAACGACCACAGCTAAATTGGGTATTTATACTGTATATTGAATACCAATATTATGACTTTTATGTTTTAAAATACATTTTAATTTTGTTTTCATTATCATACCACAGATGGTCCACTGAAGTTCTCATGGGCAAAGGTCTGAGGCTCGCGGATGAATGACAAGAGGAGGAGAAAGAAGTAGATAAACTGATGGCTGACCAAGAACAACGGCTTTTCTCGAAGCCAAAAAATTACAAACCACCGGCTTTTTTCAAAGCCAACACATACACAATAGTCATGACCTATGAATATATGCTCAATAATAGTCCGATAAATAAAATTTTATTTCTCATAATTACTAAGTAAAAATCCAGATTATCAAACACACAATTATCAATGTTGTTGGGAGGGTGACTCTTGAGAAACATTGAACACACTATATTGCAAATCACAAGAGAAAAAAAAAATTGACAAGCTGCGAATATTGTAAGAGTTTAAGTTTTCTTCTTTATTTCACAACTTTTGATGCCGTTAAAAAATAAAACTCATCGTGATCATAAAACAAAAATAACAACCGTACTTTCGGTAGTCATATTGACAGTTGGTCGATGCCGAAGAAACAAGACACACAACGCTCCCCCTCCCCCCACATGTCACAAATGTTAGACTTCAAGTAAATGTTAAATATCCGAAGATTGGCCGGAAAGACTTCGTGTCACACTCTAATCCCTTCGGATAAGAATCGGGTAATTTATTCAAGACTGCGCCAGTGAGTTCAAAGTTCAAACAATAGCAGACGTCGCCTCCAAGCCGAAACAAAAGGGGATCATTAAGCCACTCAGCACCTAGACTACTACCCCCCTAACAATAGGCAATCTTTGATACGTGGGAAAAACTCAATTTCAAAGATAGTGCAATCTCTACATGGGGAAATTGATCATTGAAATTCACAGGTAAAATGAAAACTTCTGTGATACTACAGAATTGACTGAACTGTTCACAGCCCGAAAATAACGATCGACTCGTTCTCGTTATTGGAACTACGTACGTGACTTGTTCGGGCAACCGAAATGATCATGTGACATGCAAATCCTTGTTTATTCCATTGTTCAAACAAGGATTTGCATGTCACATGATCATTTCGGTTGCCGGAACAAGTCCACGTGCGTAGTTCGAATAACGAGAACGAGTCGATCGTTATATTCGGGCTGTGAACAGTTCAGTCAATTCGGTAGTAAGCTATTTCAAATGAATTGAATTGCAATTATTTCAGCCACGCCCAAAGACAGAATGTTTGAGATACACTATTAGTTTGTGCACAACAAGAACATTTCCATACCATATTTTTTTACTCTTAATTAAACTTAAAAAAACAGTTTTTCAAAAATCAAACCCCACGACCTTTAAAAATGAGTTATTCTAAACAATTGGTCGAAATATAAACAAAATGTTTTTTTGGTATCGGTTTCGGAATTTGTTTAATAATTTTTACAAACATTATAGGCTGGTTTTCACTAGGCATAAGCACAAGCACAAGCATAAGCTAGTGAGGACAGCACCGACATAAGCGTAAGATACTCAACGTACGAATTTTTTCCTTTGTACGCATGCGTACATGCTTATGCTTATGCCGGTGCTGTCCTCACTAGCTTTTGCTTGTGCTATGCTTATGCTTATGCTTGTGCTTATGCCTAGTGAAAACCAGCCTTATCTCTTAACCTCTATTACACTTTGGCTTGTACACTTGGTTTCACAGATTTAAGAAAGCCACTCTAAATTGCCTTTGTATTTAACTGTTTGCTCTCTTTCTTGTGTCTTCAACTGTTAATTAATTCTAAAATAATTGTAAATAAATTTGCACATTTTAAAACTAATTCACTGTCTTTCTTATATTAATCCTAGGGAAATAAAGGAGAAGAGATGACAGTTTCAAGGGGAAGGGAGAGAAAAACCTCTTTGTTTTTGACGTTCATAACCATTAGTGATCTACCTGTACAAAGAGATGTCATTATCTGAGCTATTTTGTTTGAATATTTCCTTGCTTGAAATCTTTATTTTTTATCAAACATTATAACATTATTTAACAGTTATTGATTTGCTTTGATGAATTGGATAGTGTAGTTTAACATCAAAATTTGGATTATAGGTACTCTTTGGGGCATGGAAGTGCTAAAAAAGGACAAAAAGCGACTTTAATCTTGCGGTTGCTTTAGAATTTCACCATAAAACGTATAAAACTGCCATACTTCAAGATGACGTAGCGCCAAAACGAGAATGGTGACCCCCTTTTTTATTGCATTTTTGTAACGTCCATTGTATAGTGAATGTACATATACATATATACATATGCTTAAGCCTGTGAACGAGCGTTCACCAACACACCGGTTATGTGAGTCTTCAGCTTCCACAGCCCTTCGTCAACCTAAGATTATAGCAGACAATATAATATAGCAATTTTCTAATTAAGATGTTTGTAGTTGAGGGTAGGTGTACCTTCCTTAAGTTGACTTTAACACTCGCCTGGCGCCAGCAGTGATTGATCATAAGTTTATTACATATATCCTGTTATGTTTTCCTTGCTGTTATAGCCAGCAAGGGTTTGTTTACACCTATTTTTAATCGAAGCAAACTAATCACCGTGTGAGTATTCGAGTTGAGATGAATTTCTGGGGTGTTACCAATCTAAAGCAATTACATTTTTCAAGAATCAAGACCAAGGAGGGTCTGCCATGGGATTTGGAGGAACAGGGAAAAGTGTTAATTTAGCAATGGGAACAAAGCAAAAAAATATATATGGGGAACACGAAATATGATAGGGAACATGGTGAAAATTTTGAAGGGAACATGGGAACACGGACTCTCCCTGGGAGACCCTCACCAAGCGCTTCTTTTGACAAAAGAAAACGTTCACAGGATACAGCAACATGGTAGAAACTAGTGGAGACTAGTTTCTACTGTCGGTGTCAAGTGAAAGAGTAGATAGATAACACCGTATGATAAAATTGATGTTTCGGTATTTCGTCTATCGTAATACTTATTAAAATCATTGTATACAATGGGCTACTCAAACTATACTTTTAAGAAACATGAAACATTCATGTATAAAAGTTATCTGGACCTTGGCAAATGGAGAAGGGAACGGGGTTAGGTTATAAATAGAATCGGACCATAACGAGTAAGCACTGTGAGAAGCCTGGGTTGTGCCACCCACTCTAACAACGTGAGTAGTGAAGTTGTTCGACACAGTACCCACATTTACAAGGTAATCTAACACCACTTGAGATAAAGGGTATTTAAGTGCAGAGTATTCAGGTGTCACTTCACTCGATTCCATTTGAGTGTACGCTGAGAGGACGTTTGACAAAGGTAAGATTCTTTTAAAAAGCGTAAAATCGTTATCTGTTCTACATCCCCTTTATGATCATCGAAATGCTGTTGACAACTTTTGGCTTGACAGCTATATATTTCTTCTTATTGGTAATTTTTAACATACCAGGAAGCGAATTAACCCACAATGGCGGTACAAATTCATTTGCACCAAGCAGCGGTGGAACAATTATATGGGCCAGTTAAGTAATCAGTTTTTTATCCTGGTGCATTCGAGTCATGTACATTTAACTTCCCCATTGGAGCTAAGGCTTTGTCTGTACTAGTGTCGACGGCCACAAATTATTCAGGTTTCCTTCTGTTCCAGCATCATTTCACCTCACACGTGGAACTTAGAGTTGTCATTTTGCCTCTTGCACATTCCGCATTTCAAAAAGAACTATTGTCTGACCACGTGTGCGAACACAACCCAAGTATGATTCTTGTAATGGCAAACGTTTACGTGGCTATTATATACGTATATGTATAAGATTTTACTCGTAGGAGAGCGCTATAAACTACTCTGTAATTGCGATTCTCACAATTCTGCAAACTCGAACACTACAGTGGTTTGCTGTGAAATGTTTTTTTTGCCTCCGTCAATCAATGATAGTTAGTCGGCAGTAATAAAATGAATTTTTCTTAATTTCTTTATTTGTATTTTTAATTTATAGAAGACAGAGGGAAATGAAGACAAAGTAGTTATCACCACGGTAGATAAGCTTGCCTTGGTTAGTTCGTCCGCTGCGCACGAGCTGCAGATCAAGGAATGGAGGACAGAAGAAGTGATATCGATAGAAAGGGACAGGAACGTCCCTCTTTACTTCAACAACTTTATCGTCAAAAAATGTAACCTAACGTAAAAGTTATCTTGGAATAATCTTAAACTTAAATTCGGCTGGTTTTTAGGGAAACAGTACAAGGTTCGTCCATTCGCAGACCGATATAACCAATTTAACGGCTTTCTCGTGCTCATCCTGTTTTTCCAAAGACTTATCAAAATTAAGATGTAGTAAAACTTATGTTTACATTTTTATTTCAGTGTAAACAAGTCAGTGCCGCAGTATCAGGACTGGCATACGGACTACTATAAATGCTGGAAATATATTCTTGTCGATTTTTAATAAATGTGAATTGATTTAATGCGAGTTCTATTTGTTCGCATTTGATACAAAGGCAATAGGTAGTTCGGCAGTGGGGCTGAGGGTGGGCAGTTTGGATGCAGGATGAGAGAGTGATTTGCACTTGCAAACGAAAACTAAAAAGCAAAGAAACTTAACAAAAAGAACAAAAATGTTAAAAACAAAAAAGGGGGTGGCTGTTCACCCAAACTTTGAGAATTATGGGTAGGGTGATGCAACTATTTGGAACAAAACTGACAAAAGGGATGTTTGCTTCGATTCAATAGCATTCTCGTACATATCTATGCATTTTTTCTCCCGTTTACATTTTTGACTGAAGCGAGAGTGCATTAAAAAAAAGTTATAAAAACCGCAGAAAAGAAAGATATGTCTTTTGAATGGAAGATTATTAATCAACGGTATTGTTCATTTGAGTTATCTCAAGCTGTATAATGTTACTTTTAAAGGGCAACTGAGGCCCCAAAATGACCCATTTTGAGGACAAACTAGATCGAATGGAAAACTCAAAAATCCATTTTTCAGAGCCATACCTCAATTCGTATCAGAATTTTTCATTCAAAATACCCACGTCGATCTCCATGCAAGCCGCCATTTTGTGAGCCAGCGAAATGTCAGCGGACATAACGTCACAGATACCTTGTGTTGTGACAACGAGCAAGTAAAGAGAACAGATTCATCCGGTTTTAGTAGTAAAGGTTTTGAATTATAAGGAAAGAAATGGAGTCGGATAGCAGCACAGATTCTGAAATAAGATCATCAAGCAGTGATGAAGATGAAGAGGAGTTTCCGAGTGAACAGGAGTTCGGGATAACACCATATCAGTTCGAACCACAAAGGGAGTTGAACGAGAATAGTGATGAATCTGAGTCAGAGGAAAGTGACGGGCAACCAGAGGATAGTCGGCTTACTAATTATGAATGGTAAGTGTAAAACCATATTTATGTGGTGTTACTTACAAACTAACCTCACTTGGTATCTGTGTGACCCTTTCTTGGTGAGCTAGGGCAATTCGTATAATTAAACACCAACTCACTTCGGATGACCGAATAAGACGTTGAGGTTGCTGAAAATGATATGTATTTCGCTGTGGCTAAATGCCCGGCAGCCGGTCACGGTCTTAAAAAGACTAAATGCCCGGCAGTCCAAACTTTTGCCAATTATATTTATGTAATGCACCTATCAATGTTAAGCCCGAGGGGGGGGGGACCCCGGGACGAGGTGGGGATTTTGATTTCAAATTGATTTTGCCAGTCAAAGTTGCCCTACCTCGGGAGCAAGCTGCCTCCAGTCAAACCTTCTTATGAAATCCAAATTCCGCCATTTTATCGTTCAAAGTTAGCTAATAATTCCCACTTGGGGATAAATAAGCAGAGGTTTGAAAATATGTTTGGTCTTCATGTACATGTAGTACAGGTAGATATCAATGATGCCATGATTAAACTATAGTCAAGGATCTCATAACTATCCAGCTACATGGAAATGAAAAAAAAATTCTTCCCCTCCGTAACAAATCAAATACTGTGAAATGACCCTTTATGATATATTGCAATATCGATGTTAAAAAAAAAAAGTGACTTACCTGTGCATGTTGGTGGATAAATTGGGGTTTCTCTCTCCTTTCTATCCTTGTACTTTCTTACTGCATTGTTCTTGTCTTCCTTCTCCAACATACTTTGCATTGGTTCAGGGATAGCTCCTTCTAATTCTTGTTTGATCTGCTTGATCTCTGCTCTAGGTGTTTCTATTAGTACCTTGTATATATCTTTTACATATTCTGATAAGGAATGGAATTTTTTTTGTATCAGTGAAACTTTTGCACTAAAATTTGCAAACATAATTTTTTAGAAAAAAAATTTAGCTGAATATTTACCATAATTTTGAGGAGTTTTAGCTTCTCTAACTGTTCCATCTCCATACTTGTATTTTACATAAGTAACTCTTAATTTGGCTTGTCCCTGATCATCTTTTTTATTTTCTCTACTGATGTTGTAATTGAAAGGCAGTGCTGCCAGTATATTCCATGGAATGGTGAAAAAAATATTCATTGTGTATAAAACGTCTTGATTTTTAGGTGTTTAATATTTATTGTGTGAAATAAATGATGTTTTGAGTGCCAATAATGTAAATATACACTGCAGTAAGTGCCTAAGAGTCACAGGTTATCAGAAATATTGGTAGATTTTAATAATTGTTGTAGGAAAGAATGTTCATACCTGCTTATGTCAACTTTGAGTGAGATTGCGTGACGGCGCCAAAGTTGTAAACAATATAGATGTAACGCCAAAATTGAAAGATTTTGAAGATGAATTTCTCAGCGTGAATACAACCCAAATCAATTCTCACATATAATGAAAACCAATGTCTAAAGAGTCATGTGGGTGATTTTTAGGAAAATCTGATTTATAGCACATGTCGAATTTAATTTTTATACTGCGATATGATATGCATACTCCCTGCCTCTACTCACACAATCATAGACCAGTTTACCTTATGATAGCATCTCATGTAGCACTTAGGGTTCAGCACCAATCATTATCCTCTACGCCCATGTGCCATGTAGGGTCGCAATAGCTCTTATTCCAGTTCCATGCAAATAAGATGGTAATAACCCATTGACCCGATAGCCTCGCTCGGATGATCTTAAAAACAAAAGATTTTCCTGATTGCATGCAACTGGAACAAAAGCACAAAACTGCTGGCTTATTTCAAATAATATTAAGCGATTAAACTGAAAACAAAAACTTATAGGAATGATATATGAAACAGTTCGAAATGAATTCTCTATCAAAAATACATTAAAATGAAAGCGTGCATACCCCACTTTGGCTAATATTCAAGTAGTTTAGTAAAGTCTGCCACGATCAGTTTGGAATTTTACACGCAAGTTTGACGTACAGTTGAACCCAGTCAAGTACGATCATCGAGTTTAAAAACTCTTCATGAAGATCGCCTATTAATTTGTTGAAGGCTTCACGAAGAGTATGTTTGTTTGCTACGACTTTGATAGCGGAGGAAACCACTTCTGAGACGAAATGCCATTCTCTTCTTCTGAATAAATGAAGCCGTTTCCGAGAACTGATCCTAACTCCATGCCATCGCCAAATGCAATCTTAAGCTGTTGTATAACTTTATTAGAAGCAGATGCGATGGCTTTTTTCCTTTTGTCGAACACCTAAAGAAATATCCTTTACTTTTGACATGTTCTTCAAAGAGAAATTTAGGTCATTCGTGGAATCACTGAGCGGTGGACTTGGACTTGGAGTTGGTGGCGGTGTATTTGTTATAATGGCGCGCGCGGGAGTAAGATTGCTTCCCGCCGAGTTTTCTTCCAGAGACACATCAGATTCTTTCATCTAAGGCTCCTGGACAATAAGCCAAAAGTGGTTGAAACGACGACATGAGCTTGCTTTCTTGTTGATCCGAACCACTCATAAGGAGGCCTTTGTCCGAAACTGTCCACTAATAAATCGATCTCTATTTCGCTGAATTCACTGGAAAAGACCTTGCATACCTCGTTGTAAAGGTACTCCCTTATTCGTCCCTCTTTGAACTCAGAAACAGCATACCAACTTTTGGAAGAATCTAACGATCGACCAAAAAACACGATGAAACTAACGTCGTCCATGACAGTGTCGAACGAATTTGAAGTTGAGCGCCAAAATCATCGTATTTATAAGATGGTTCGATATTAACTATTAATTGTTAAAATACTACTGCCAGATGTGTTCGGCTTTGCATTGTACTTTCTTCCTGGCTGTTGTACGTTTTCAATCAATCCTGTGTATAGGCCGTATTGCAAAATTAAGCGCAGAGCATGATGGGAATGAATTGACTGCAGCGGTCATCAAGTTAATAATAATAATCAGTTTAATTACTCTTTTCGTAGCTTGTAGCTAAATTACAAGAGTGGTCAGTATTTACTTTACAGGCTATACACTATTCATAAATAAACATCACTAAGATAAAGCACAGTGTAATGGGTCAGTGACCATTGAAGAAGACGATGACGAAGAAACAGATGAAGAACATAGAGCCTCATAGGCAGTGACTAAACGTCCCGGCAAACAATCCAAAGGGACAAAAACTGTTGGATTCAAAGGCAACCGCGCCATCCAAGCGAAGAGTCGCACCTTAGTCTTAGTCTTAATGAAGACTTTTTTGGATCTTCTTATGCGAGGCGTCGGTCTCCAATCCGTCCGGATCCTTGAAGTAGTCCTTAAGTGGCTTGATGAAAAGAATTGTCAAAATTCCCCGGTCAAAAATATCTCCCGTAGCGATTTTTTAAGCGGGCTAAAGTTCCTCATGCGAGGTGAAGTTGGACAGGAAACTAGAGTTTTCTTCGCGCGCCAGCGTGACTTATGGTCCTCTCGATATAGCGTTCTAGTCTAGCGTCAATAAAATCTCGTTCATCTGCGATAAAAGGATTTTTGGATAGAACCGACGGAATTCGCGGGAAAATGGTTCTGATAACATCTTGTTTAATTTCATTACTTCCGTAAACCTTAACCCAGTTTTCAGGCCCCCTTCAAGAACAAGGGCAAGACGCTCTCTCCCGTCTTCTACTCTTTCGATATCGGGAAGTGGTGGATGGTCAGAAGCTTCAACTGCTGATGGCGGAAGGTGACTTTTGGGCTCCCAAGTGGGTGTCTTCCAAGCTCCAGTCTTGCCATTTGACGAGGAACTGCATCTCTTTGCCTTTTTTTCTTTTTGCCAACAGCTTCTCAACAAAATACTCGCCATCTAAAAATTCTTTTTTCTGGACAAGTTGTTTTCTTGGTAATTTGTAGTCATCCAGCGTTGCAAAATAGCCTGGAAGAGGTCTCTTACCGCTTATCCATGATCACGATCTGAATAATGCTGTAAGCTAGAAGGTAAAACTTAAAGGATGTAGAGGATCGAAATCCACCAGTCAAAATCGGTTAACGTTCACGAAATGAATAAAAAAAATTAAAAAAATAAATTGGATTTAACAGTGGCACCTCCACAGAGTGGCTCTTCGTCCACTGATTTCCAAATTGGAATTTTAGAAGCTGGTTTTTGTAGAGGGAGGAAAACCGGAGTACCCGGAGAAAAACCCTCGAAGCACAGGAGAGAATCAACAACAACTCTACTCACATACGACACCGAGCTCAGTGGGGCTCGAACCCGGGTCGCACTTGTGAGAGGCGAGCGCTCTCACCGCTGCGCCACCCGTGCTTCCCACGGATGCTACGAAAGCAGCAAATCACAGCGGACGCGAGTAATTATTCATGCACTATTGCTTGCTTTTTCCTGGTTTTGGTTTGGTTTGTTTTAGTTTTCTTTGTGTGTATTTTTTCGCTTTAAAACATATCTTTCAATTAAAAGTTTATACTAAAAGATGAAAAGTTTAAACTTATCTTTGTGATGAGCATTTAATCGATAGCTTGCGAGAAATTTTTCAGGTCCACGCAGGTTATTATCAACTTGCACCGCAGTAAAAAAAACCCACAAGGGCCGTGACCTCATGTAACCTTTTCTTCATAATACATGACAGCGAGTCTTGAATTCACTATCAGAATTAGATCAGTATCCCACAGTTGCCGCGAAAATGTCAGGAAACCTTCAATTCACGGTAATTATAAGATTGAGCTAATTCCAGGTCAATAATTCTTTATTCCTTCGTAATCATGGCCGTATCCAAAAACCTTCACGCATTTGTTTCAGTAGCGGTTTATGATCTAAGTAGGCTAATTTGACTACAAAAGGGGCGGTAGACTAAAGCTTCATCAATCTTACACCTCGTACGAGGGATACGCTTCAAAGCTTTGCGGGTCCTGCATTAGATCTACTGCAATATCCAATCAGAGCTAGGAAAATTACATTACAATTCTAATTTATGCCCGCACACAAAAAAGTGAGTGAATAGCCTGTGTAGCGGCTCTGGGGGGAGAGGGGAGGAGAGTCTGCCAGCAGCCCCTTGGTTTTTTGGTTTCTCCCACTCATAGGTATCAAATTACCTCAACCAATCACAGATCATCGGAAGTGAAATGTGAGCTACTATCTGTCAATGTGTGGTCAGTGTTGATCCTAAGTGACCATCATAATGATTTTAAGAGCTATTACTCTGAGTTTTTATGCTTTTAACGCCACAACAACCAGCAGATAGAGGGCGGATTCCAAAACTTGAAAGTGTAAAAGGAGGAAAAGGAAACTGAACCAAAAAGCCTAAAAGATAAGCAAGGTAAGAGGAATAGACAGATGTCGTTGGGAGATATTTAGGGACTGTGCAATAATCACCAGGAGGGGAGGGGGATGTAAAACCAGATTTATCAAGAAAAAAATTAGGCAGTACCCCCCTCCAAAGCATAAAAAATAGCTATTCCCCCCTCTGCTATGCTAGACATAACGTCAAGCCCCCCCCCCCAACTATTAAATCAATTTTATGTAATGCACCCCCTCTGGTTTTACAGCCCCCCCTCCTGGTTATTTTACCAAGTAATAATCTTTTTTATTCATTATAGCTTTATTGTTTATGGATAGAGGCCAAAAAAATCGAAATCGTAATGACAATATTCGAATTTGTCAAAAACTTTTGTTTGCCTTCACAAATCTAGGAATTTTGAATAAGAACAAATTTTGAAAAGAGAAATCCAGCCCACGATTTTTATTTTTAACGTGAAATCAATTTTATGAAATCGAAAACTGAGTGAAAGAAAAACGCCCACGGATCTAAATGACAGATTCTCTTCCAAATCTATAGGGCAAACGAAGTTCGCTATCCGCATATTCCTCGAAAGGAGAGTTCTTAAACCTGAATGTACGAGCTCGTCTTGGCTGTCGAAAAACATTAAAGAGACCCGCCAGACTTATCTATTGTTTTTTAATCCAATCATAAATCTTGTTCCGATCGGCACTGCCCGGCCCTTTTGTTTTCAAGTTTGTTTATTTAATCCAAGTTTAGAGATTTAATCTACCTCGCTAAATGGATTAAATTTAACCCACGATTTAACCCTGGATTTCCTATAATCGTGCTTTGAACAACGAATCCAAAACCAAGATTAAAATTTATACTTCGATTAGCCTATTTAATTCTAGATTAACGCTAATCGAGCTTTTGAACAACCGGCCCCTGGGGCTCGCGAAATAACCTAATTCCGAAGAGAAAAGCTGCGAAGGTGGAAATGGAGAACTCGTCTTCGAATGAAAAAATATCCACTTGATACTGGACTTCGGTTCAGTAGAAAACCTAGTAATTTTTTTTTCTTGGGCCGCTCGGGCCGGGCACGAACACTGAAAGTAAATTTCAGGTGCCATGTGGTATTTTATTTGGCTTGATACTGGACTTCGGTTCAGTAGAAAACCGAGTCATTTTTTTTTTCTTGGGCCGCTCGGGCGGCCAACACTGACAGTAATTTCAGATGCCATGTGGTATCTTATTTGACTTCGTTTTCCTAGTATTATGTACCGGGTCACACATGATCGACAA
>WUCR03232778.1:0-14453 GCA_009858155.3 Phymanthus crucifer
CATAGGGTAGGGTCAAGATATTTCGATCCTTTACTTTGGGAGGGTCACTAAAAATAGACCACCAAAAAGGAGGGTCACTAAAAATAGACCACCAAAAAGGAGGGTCATGAAAAATTAGACACAGTTATATTTCTCCAGTTTCTCGATTCATAATCGTTCTCTCTCTCGTTTCAGTAAGCCTACGATATACTCTCCATCCTATACCCCATTTCCATCTCTATCGTCTACCCCCCCTCCCCCCCCCCCTCCCCCGTGGAACTTAAAAGCAACAGACCACTTTTATTGTAAGCGAGCGCTTTCAAAAATACAAAACGCGCAGACATGAAAAATATTCATTTCGCGCGCTTTTGACACTGCACGAAAATGCCTCGAGTTCATGCCTGCGCCTGCGATACTTCTGAAAGCGCACGCGCACTACTTCTTTAGTTGCCTTTTTTCCTCCATACTCCTATCCTTTCTCTTCTCCTTTCTTAATCCTTCACCTCAAAGTACATGTGCCTGTGTAATTCGAATGCCATTAATCCTATCCATCCCTCTAAACCGGAAAGATATATTAAGTACTATAAATCAGCTTGTATTTTAATCATGTACTTGCATAACCGACCCGTGTACTTGAGAACAAGTCAATAGGTATCCACTTGGGCTTGTAGCGCATAAACTCAGACGTGAGGAGAATGATTTAGAGGTATATTGCATCAGTAGGGCTGGTAAATATTGTAATATAAGTGAATAAATATATTTGAATCACGAGCGGCGCAGTGGATCACCAGTAGAGGGCCCTGAAGGGGTAAAATGGGAGCTGGGATTGGCCTTCTTCAGGGGCTGGGAAATGGAATTTCATGCACTGGGACTGGGATTCATGAAGCAAAAACAATAGAAAAATGGGATTGAGATTTGGGCAACACAGACTGGGATTGTGATATTTGAACTGGGATTTTGAAAAAATGCTTGTCTGGGAAATGGGATTAGAACCCCCCTTCAGGACCCTTCCAGTAGGTTGCGGACACGACCCCCAACGGAATCGGTGTCGCATTTTAATAGAGCTGCTTCTTGGTTGCTTCCATGATATTCTTCGGTTTTTCCCGTTTTTCCTCCCTTCGTAAAAGTCAACTTCTAAATTAACCAAGTCAACAAAATTTTCCTTTGTGAAGAGAAACCTTATTTATCTAATCTCTGAAACCCAATGGAATGTAGCACGAAAGCGTCCATTCACTGGAATCTACTGATTCATTTTTTTATTCTCATTTTTCATTGTATTAGACCTGACTGATTATTCTTTATAAGGATGATATGTTTTGAACTACTTGAGGCCCGTTTACACGTGCGATTTTCGTGGCGATTTTGGTCATAACGAAAAAATGGTAAAGAATTTGCTTGAAAAGATTTATTCAGGACACCAGTATTATCTAAACAAATGTATATTTAAAAGAGTAAGGCAAAATTCGTAATATTTTTGAAAATCGCCACGACAATCGCAATGAAAATCGCCGCAAAGATCGTACGTGTAAACGGGTCTTTAACAAGCAAGGTGTTAGTATTTGAAACTCAATCAACATGGATCCAGCATTCTCAGATATGGTTATACTCGTAGCATTCGTATAGTGTTTTTTTGCTCTTATCACTCTAACCACTTGATTAATATCGCTAATACAGTCAGTAATGCACCGAATATCTACCAAAATACTTGTACACAGTCACGTTCCGGGCCTTTAAAACTTTATCGTTCAATATCCATCTTAAAATAAGACTTTAATCTGTCATCGATCGTTGGTAATAGTACCATACTTATCATCGTTCAGATAGATTCAAACAGAGTACCGCGCGCCGAGCACATCCAAAATGAACGCCGATTTCAGTCAAAACAAGAGAATTACTGCGAAACCCCGAGCCTAATCTTGTCGTAACGCTCCTTGAGACTGCATTAGACTCGTACTGGTCATGTCCCAAGAGACGCGGGACACCTGCTAAATTGGACTTAGACGTGTAACGGAAGCCTCTCTTTATCTATGGGTATATACTATGTCTAATACAGTCACGTTCCTGTAACTGGACCTTAGCGTTGACTCCAAGTACAAGATCTACTACGAGATCATTCCTTTGGTAGTAGTAAGCCTATAAAACAAAATCATAGGTGTCCTAGAAATATGTTGTACCAAGTAGAGGGCGAGAACTGGAGTTCATATTCAGCGACACAATGTTGACTCAAACTAGTCATCAAGATCACTACCGAAAAAAGATAAAAAATTTCTATAAGAGTTCAAAACAAAACACTCAATTTTGCCCATATTGGTTGTTACATAACGTGTACGTGTTATAGGGGGAGCGGAAGTTCGTCTCGAGTATATTAGTTCGTGATAAGCAGACAATAAAGAGTCGTCTCAGTATAGCCACCTAGAGGGCGCGCAATTACGCCGTACATAATGGCTATTATCTTGGAGTTCATCAGTACTGAATAAGAAAGTTCATTAATAGATATCCACCAAGGCTAGAAGAAAAATAGATTATATAACTGACATTTTAGGAGAATATGAAAGGCGCACGTGCAATAGTTTTGTCATGTAAGCTTATAAACCAGAATATTACTGATATCCATGCAAATAGGAATCTAGAGCTTTAGCAGAATCCAAAATGAAAGTATATGAGAAGTGTGGCCAACATAAACTATTGCGGGAGATCAATATAAGTCTTCCTTCCCTTCCTTGTTTTGCGTCCTTCTCATAGACACTGCCTTTTAAAATTGAAAACACTTCCAGACTTTCTTCTCTTAAACTGTATTTCAAGTCGCCTCTTTTTTCCTTCTTTTTATTAAATAATGAATAAATGAATCAACACGACATTTATAGAATAGTCTATAGAGAAAAACGATGGGTCGATAGTTTATGAAAACAAGACTATTGTATTAGTCTCGCTAACTAATTTGTTCAGAAACGATGCTTGGTAGATTTTGTCTTGATAAACTTGTCTATTGAACTTATATCTCAAAGAAAAAAAACGATGTGTGCTACCATTAGAGATTCATCGTGCTCCTAGTGTCTCGTATAACACAGTAATCAGAGAGAAATTATGATGAGCGCGCACTAATCATTGAAACAGGAAGAGGTCCATTTCGTTACTAGTATCTATGTTAGCAGCCTCCTATTTTATGGACTACCCTATAGTGATCGAGGATAAGTTGAAATACGATGAGCGCGCACTAATCATTGAAACAGGAAGAGGTCCATTTCGTTACTAGTATCTATGTTAGCAGCCTCCTATTTTATGGACTACCCTATAGTGATCGAGGATAAGTTGAAATACGATGAGCGCGCACTAATTATTGAATTCGAAGAGGTCCATCACGTGGCTAGTGTCTAGTCTAACACAGCGAGTGGAGGGAACATTAAATGGGCGCGCAACCATTAAAGAAGCCATTAGATTGATGCTGTTCATTCTTATTGATGGGAGAGAGAATATTAAGGATGCGCATTCATTAAACAAGTCCATTATGATACTACAGTCTATCTACCGCCCATCGAGTCACGTTAATTAGTAGTTAACCAAGTTTAAAGAAAGGTGTAATTGCAGAGATAGGATTGTTACCAAGCGCCGCCATGAGAAAAAACATTTTATTGATATGTCTGATAACGAACAGAACGTGAGTCACTGGTTTTCACAGATCAATGTTGTGCCTTGTTTCCATAGTTTCCACTTGTCGCAGAAAACCAGGCAGAGACTTAGCGAGTACTCGCTGCAACTAAAACAACATAGTTATAATTTTAAAACCGCTGTTTTGAGCTCGCTGTGAGTGCTTTCAGTGGAGAATGAGTATTCAAAATGTAGCGTAGGTAATGCTGGAAAAAATAGTACCTTGACTATACTATATGCATATCATAATGTATATTAGTTTAGAGCCATCTTTACACGCTTTGAATACGGTAACGAAAATGATGATAGACAGTTTGAGCCACAGCTGCGCTGATTTTTTGACATCACCACAAAACCGTTCCGAAGATAGCAACCAACCTCCGCATAGTTCAATATGGCACAGATATGAACCATTTTGTTATTTTAGTCTTCGAATCCGTAAAGGCATTTCTCAGCTTCTGATATTCGTTTTTTTTTTTTTTTTTTTACAAATACGGATGCTGTATTTTGATATCATCCTAGACATGTTTCTTGCGCCACCTGCTCGAGTACTTAACAAAATAACACTCAAGGCTTGCACGAATTACATAAAGGCTCAGTGAGTCTGACATGTACATATTAAACTAAGACCAGAGTTATCTAATAGCCACCCGAGAACCAAGACAACGAATAAACACTAGAGCATTGAGTGTTAAAGGAGACTTATTCATCAGGCAACATGATTGAATTGAATCTGTAGATGCATATACGGCACGCGCACCTGTCTAAAAATTTTTTGCATTTGTTGTTTCCGTGTTTCTGAGATCGACCATTGCCTACACACACATATACACCTATTTCAAAAATCTTTGTCGCAACCAAGAAGCTCAAGCAACAAGCCAAGACCACAGAGAACGCCGGTACTCGTAATTGCCGATTAACCTCTTCATGGCTTGTGTAACTGAATGTAGCTGTAATGGAATTATCTTCTGAAGCAGCCATGCTTTGAGTAATGAAATTACGCCATGAATAGATTTAATACAAGCAAAGGTACCGGCGTTCTCTGCGGTCTTGTCTTGTTGCTTGAGCCTCTTGGTTGCGACAATGTTTTTTGAAATAGGTGTATATCCTATATATCCGAATTTAATTATTCTCGGCCAAAAATCAATAGACAGAAAGTGTGCTTTAAATGTCATATAGAATGTCTGTTAAGACCCGATGGATATTTATGCGATCTACTGCTGTGCACACCATAGTTAATAGACTATTAACTATCCATAAACTCTGGGTTATCTATTCTTCAATCTTTGTATATCGCACAGAAAAGGGATTTCAATATCATATACCATTCCTGTGTTTATTCCCAATCGATTTTATCAGCTTATTAGTTATATAGAGTGTCGTAATTGATCACACTGGTTAGGTTATCTGTTTATATATCTCTCTGCGTTGCACAAGAAACGTGCTTTTAACCATCTCCAATTCCAATACAAGTGTTTGCTATAACTGATGGTAAACTTGGGTTCGATGAAGTGCAAAAAATTCGCGAAGAAATTAAGACGGAAATCAAGAAACTTTTGTCGTTCTTCGCTAGCCATACACTGACTTAAATCGGTCATTTTAATTAATTTTTTCGTGATTTAATAAAAAATAATTAACGCATCAAGAACAGCCGATCTGGGCCGATTAGCCTCCAGTGTCTCGGCCAACGAGATACATTATCCTTACCAAACTGATCATTAAAAGCTTACAACAGCTAGCTTATGCATAAAGTCTAATTTCTCACGCAAGTTGATATAATAATGAGCCGTCATTCCAATTTTGGGCTCTTTTCCGGCACGTACGATGGAACAGATGACTTTTGCTTATTATACTCTTGCGCGAATTCGGAATCAAAAGAGTCGGAGCTGACAGGCTGGAGCAAATGTTTGAAGTGCATGAAATGTGAGAGCTATTTTTACTATTTTTCTCAAAAATCCTATTTCTGCTTGACAACATAAGAAGCTGTATGGTTGATAGTTCAAAACAAACATCCCTTGTTATCCTGTCACGAACATCCGATTTTTACTCATTTTCCATGGTTTCGCATTACCATACCCTAATGAATCTCCCGCTTTCGTCTCGTCTTTAATTTCATTCATTTCCATTTATCATTTCATTCATCTGAATACATTTAGAATGTCTGCCACTTGGAGAAGCTGGACCGTCGACTGGAGAGCATGCGCAGATCGGCGTACGAACTCGTGAGGCTCATTATTTCAGGTTAAACTCAGTGAGAAATGATTTAAATAACCATGTTAGCGAAACCTAATTTGCAGCAAGTCGAACTACAGTTCGGTAGCCATTAAATCGATGCTCAGGTCTTGCGGGAAAACTGCTTATGTAAACGGCCTTGTATATAATTTCAAGCTAAAGTTTACACCCCTGCAGAAAAAACATTTTTGCCAAACAGCTTCGTGTATATCAGCTCAATATTTCGCAAATATGCTCTTTTAGGGTAAAAAACAAAATATCAAATACAACCAGCATTTAATGGATGCGACTTTGAGAAAGCAAACCTCGTACTGTGTGAGATTTTATTTTCAGCAAAATATTCGATATTCTCGTAAATATTTCCAAGTAGCTTTACTCTAATTCCACACGATTTTGTCACAATATAGAAGCGATAGAGACACAAATGAGCCCTTTAAAATTGGATTATCGCTGCAAGTTTAGAAAATTGCGAAAAGAGTGGCCTTGTCGTTTTTCTGTCCTGCCTCGAGGATATCGTATGTGACGCCCTCTTGTTGTGTTTTGCCCATGAACATGTTTTGGTGGTAGAGAACTGTTTAACCCGGAAAGCAAGCACATGTAAACAGATAGGTGTACCGTACGATCATCATCAGCATCATCAGCATCATTATCATCATCATCATCATCACCATCATCATCATCATCATCATCATCATCATTATCACCATCACCACCATCATCATCTTCATAACCAACGCCATCAACTTTGCTATCATCATTTCCATCATCATCATCATCATCATCATCATCATCGTCATTATTGTTATTATCATTATTATTATCATTATCATTATTCTTATTCTTATTATTCTTATTCTTATTATTATTATCATAGTTTTATTCCTATTATTCATAATAAAAAACTTTAGAAATATTGTTATTGGCAGGCAATTTTGTCCGTGTTTTTCCCGTGCTCTTCTTGATATTATTAGGAAAAAGAGATAAACTGGTTGATAAATGGATATTTCACTTTGATTTGCTATCAATATTTAGTATTTTTCTGGAGAAAAATATGAAGGAATATTAATAAAACATGAGCATGCTGAGAAAGAAAAACACGCGATGAAAACACAATAACAAATACTACTTTTGAATTTCAAAATATGATTCCATAGGAACCATTACATCACCAACTGTGTATTATTTTCGCTGTCGTTGTTGTTTTTGTCATGTTTTCTCGCTTCTTCATTTTGTTTCGTTCCCAAAAAAGTATATTTTTTCTTTGTTTTTTTCTACGAATTGTACTGATATTTTTTATAAACATCATTTTAACTTCATACACCTATTTGATTCTTTATATTTGTATCTTAGTTTTTGATTCATTATTTTGTTTTGCTTTACAATTCATATTGCTATAGGCCATATATCCTTTGATTTCATGTTTTTCAAATCAAATTTACCGGTGAGCTGTCATGCTTATAGTAATCAATCCTATCTCTCTTAGTGTTTTGTTATTTTCCTCCTTGTAATAATCTTTTCCATAGCTTCTCAGTCCACTTGTCGTAATCACCATTACTGTTGTGATCATAGAATTAGCATTCTGATATGAATGCAGAGACACTCGTGGCACGAGACATGCACGCGCCCCTCCAATGTTGACATAGATTCGTACCACCCTACCATTAATAATGGGTTTTACTTGAGTGGGAAAGAGAAAGAGTCGAGTATCTGCTTGTGCGATAAATATTGCTGATATTGGTTTCGTATGTTAAGAGAGAAATGAATCAAAAATAGCTAGAAATCTCGATTTTCAGGAAAGCCATTTCAGTGCTACTGCAAAACCCATTTCAATGCCATTGTAAATCAGAGAAGAAAAGCCATTTCAGTGCTATGAAATTTTGTATTGCAAATACCGTGCACAAAATATGTTATTAAACGGAAAGAAAAGCCATTTCAGTGCCACTGCAAAAGCCATTTCAGTGCTACTGCAAAAACCCATTTCAATGCCATAGTAAATCAGTAGTGAAGAAAAGCCATTTCAATGCTATGAAATTTCGTGCGCAAAATTTTACTAAACAAAAAACGAAAAGCCATTTCAGTTCTACTGCAAATAGCTGCAAATTCACAGCCCAACAATGTTTTAGTAATAATAAGCGAGATAAGGTGCTATTTCAATTTAGTTCCATATGTTGCTAGTAAGAAAACCCATTGAAGTGCTACTACCGCAACTTGTGTTATATTTGTCGAACAAAATCGCACACGTAAAATATAGCTGTCCTAAATAACACATCCACTATCTGAAGACAGTTCTTTCAGGAAACCATTTCAATGCTATCAAGCATCTTATCTTAAAAAGTGTCTGACGGTAGTGTTCAGTTATAGTATTTCGAATCAAATAATGGAAATCTCCAGTGTGATAAGGAAAGCCCTTTCAATGCTCCTCTACTGTATATCTTATCGTAAAGATGCTGTGGTCTAAGCACTATTACAACTTCTAATAATAAAACTACTCTGAATGTCAAGAATGACAGATTTTCTAGAAAAGCCATTTCAGTGCTTGAACTCGCTTCTAGGAAAGCCATTTAAATGCTTTTTAAAGAAAGCCCTTTTGATGCTTTAGTCCTTTTATAGTACATTACATAATATTACGATGACCCTTGATAAAAAGTCCCTAAAATCTTTATAAAAAAATGCAAAATAAGGAAAAAAGCTTTTTCCTAAGCAAACCATTTTCGAGCTAAAATTCGGTGATTTTTCGTTAAGATTACGAAAGAAAATACTATTGTTGTTTTTGTGATATTATTCTTTAATTAATTGCTTTAGAAGTTCCAAGGAACACAATATTTTTTGTTAAGATTATTGGAATCATAGTAACGACAGACTAACGAAAGAATCCCAAGCACGAAGTCGATTAATATTTGATTTTGAAGTCTTCTAAGATGTCAGCTGTGAGAGTCTACAGCTTTTAGCTCAGCTATCTGGTTTTATCCGGACATCGCTTGAGTCCACCTTAGAACGCATCAAACAAGAAAAAACCCTGTTTTGTTTGCAAAGAGAGCATGATGAATCGCGATAGCGTGAGCCGGAGAAGCCTGGATATTTGCACTTGATAATATTATTGATTAAAGTCTGGGTCTGATAATTGGAAGCCATGAATCAATGACAAGCTAGCTAAAGGTTTCGAATAATAAAGGATCATGGTAGGCCAAAAGGGATGAATTATTTAGTATTTTTGAATGTGTATATTTTGTGATGTGGAAAAACACAAAAAAACGAAGAAGGATAGCAAGTACCTTGGATGGATTTGATGGACGAATGGGAGATGGATGGATGGATGAAAACGATAGAATGGGATGGGACGGATGGAGCTGGCGATGGATTGGATGGACGAATGGGAGATGGATGGATGGATGGATGAAAACGATAGAATGGGATGGGACGGATGGAGCTGAGGATGGATTGGATGGACGAATGGGAGATGGATGGATGGATGAAAACGATAGAATGGGATGGGACGGATGGAGCTGGCGATGGATTGGATGGACGAATGGGAGATGGATGGATGGATGAAAACGATAGAATGGAATGGGACGGATGCACAGATGGGATGAATGGTTGGCGAATGAATATCTCTAATGATAAAATAGACGAAAAATTCTAATCAATGAGAGCAAAGAAAGTTGAGTGCTGCAGTTCGCATGTCCTCTGCCGACTGCCCTTGTCCTTGGCTGTTGTCAAGTCCCGTATAAAACACACCCATTCCTGACATGGAGAGGAAATAGGCCTGTCATAATCTGTAAAGAACTTCTCATTCAGAGATAACTTCTTCTAACAAGTCATTTATAAAAAAATGTTTCTCGGTTCCAACTGCTTCGCCAAAACAAAACTCTCTTCCCGAATAAAGTTTCTGTTTGTCGTTTGTACCAGTTCATCTAGTTTTCTAATTTCTCTCTTCATTAAATTAACAAAATCTTGAACCTCACGCCCAACCTACAGACGACTGCGCAGACATGGTTTTCAGGTTTTCCTTATTGATTTTCCAAGTCCAAAACGTGGGCGAGGACAAACCAAATACACATTAGCAATTTTACTTGATAAGATATCTTCCGCGTGTAAAACAGAGCATTTACTAAAATGATCCTTTTTACGAGGGAATCCCTAAGGAAAATGCCGAAAAATTTCCCCTTCTTCGTTTGGTTGTTTTTGTTTTCGGGGGAGAATGAATCCGGAAAATGCTTGGTGAAAAACAAGGTTCTTGTAATGCGTCAAGCTTGTCGGTCCAATCATAGTGTTCATCCAAACGGAATACGAGTGGGAGACGACAAAATAGAATAAATATTAATGTCAAAACCTTTGATCCAAAGACTTTTGAATCTCATTATTTTAATTTACAGCAACAACATCACCTCAACAACACTCAAAAATCTCTCCAAAAACGTATGAAAATATTTATTTGAAAATTTGTCTTTATATTACAAGTTATTTTCCATCTTTTGATTTCCTATTTTTTTTACATTTTAGATTTTTAAGATTAATTTTTTAAGCCTAAAGGTCGTATACGGCTTATACGTGGTCTGGGGGGGAATTCGATTTGAAAAAGACGTCGTTTAATAACGTTCATGTCTCGTGTCTTAATATTCAATTTCTAGTTGTGAGCTACATCGACTCGACTGGTTTAGCCTTAATTGTACTACCAACGTCAATACAGATTGGATTATTGATTTACAGCTAAGCTATTCGACTTTCCATTAACTCTGAAATTAAATATTCTTGGTCGTGCGTACATCAAGTGTTTTTCTTCTAGGCAGGCCAGCGAAAACTTGACAAACACCGATCTTAGATTACTCGATAAAGACAAGCCATACAGTGCACGAAAACGAAAACTAAATACTTCCAATGAACATTTTTAACAGTTCTTACTTTGAGCGAAACTTAGAGTTCATAAGTAAAGTCTTTTACGTTCAATTGTTGAGTGACTGATTTAGCTTGACAATTTTCACATGAACGAAACGCTATGTCAACTGTTCCTTGTCGTTTTCTACAACAGTTCTTGACTGCATGGGTTTGAGTTCTGAGGCTTGAACAAGCCCGACGACTTGGGCATTGTATTGAGATCTCGTTTCCTGATCCCTTACTCAAGAGAATCAATCTTTCCTCTGCCTTTCACTTCATCCCATATTCTTTTCGATACCATTCCAAGATACTCAGGTCTTTGTCTGCTGATCTGAGGTAGCTTTGCTTGGCTCGAAGACTCTCTCGTCCAGTGAGCGATTCGTTCTTTTTCCATCCCTTGACGAGTCGACCGTCTTCGTTCTTCTGGTAGAAGAAGTCAGGGAACGCGCTTTGCGCGATCAAGTAGTCTTCAATCGAGCTCGATCGCGATGAACATTTGGAGAAGTTGAGTCTCTCTGAGCTTGTGGGTCGCTTAGCTCCTTGATCTGCCTTCATTTTCTCAACGACGTACGAAATAACTCGGCTTTACTTTCTCTTGAACGCTTTCTTTTCTTGATCGCAGCTGCAGATGTTTTCCTCGAAAACAACTTGTGGTTGCTAAATTTAGCTTCTTTCTCTCTTACTCGAAGAGTCTTCAAAAAGATTAAGTTAGTCTCGTGTTGAGACTTTCCTTTCAGTTGTATATTTGTCGACCAGCGAGCAGTAAAGTCCAGTGCTTGTGGCGCACTATTTTCAGGGTTTCTCGAAGCACAGTCTTCAGCTGTCGAGGAGAGATGTGTGTTTGGATATGACGAGCTGAGGCAACTATGCTGTCTTATATAGCTGCACCAGCTGGCTTCAGCCCTGTGCGCGCGCATGGTTAATGGTTCAAAAATAGCCAAAGGGGTTGATTATTCCAGATGTCCATCACGCTGTGTCAAAGACCGCGTTTATTCATTAGCCATTCTGACAACATCACGTACGCCTCTTCCAATGTCTGTATTCAAAACACAGAACTGGACTGTACTCTTCTTGTAATCGGCTTTCAACTTTTATTCCCTATACTATATCTTAGCCTCCCCCTCTGTTTCTATTGCGGTGAGGTTTGAATCATTTGCGGCAAATTTCGGTTTATATTCGGAGAAATATATATATAGAAATCAACCAAGATTGATGGATAAATCATTTTGCTGGTCGACCAGATATTATTGCTATGATATATTTTTTCCCCCTAATTGATAAGCCTCGGTTTAATTGCGAAAGGTATTTCGCTTTCGGTTCCCGAGCATTTGATTCGTTTTTCATTATTTCTATTTACAATGTAATGTCTCAAAGCAAATATACCCAAAGGGGGGAGGAATTGGACGCGAAGGGTGCCTTCAAAAAGCGAGTAAAAAGCGTAGCTATGGACAGTATCGGTGCCGCACTAATAGCACCGCATCCCTGGACGTTTGGAAAAATCATTCGGACATGGAATAGGGCTGAAGGGCGAGGGAAATGACAAATAGAAATACTGAGCATATATCACTAGATAGGCGTGCTACACACGCATCCATCTCATCATGCGTATGTATTGGTAGAAGGAGTGTGCATATGTACGTATGTGTGTCGTAAAACGCATCGCCCATCCGCCATGTACACTGCTGATACGCTTCCATTTCACATGCGTACATATTGAGGATTGTGCGCTGGAAATGAAAGAGTATGTGTATCGTTTTCATCGGGCACATACCAAACTGCCATTTTTCTTACGAATATATGAACCGCCAGAAATCAAATATGAATACACAACTATGTTATATAATTCACAAGTCTTGCCCTTGTTTAGGAACTTTTTTTTTTCGTGCACGCCGCCTTCTCACGCGGACACGGTATTTTCAGGATGGTCTGGGTTACATAACACTAAGCTCCCTGCCCAGATCTCGCCAAGACCAAATTCTTATTGTCCAACACCAGTCATTAGGCGTTGCATATCGCTGAAATAAATGATAATATAACTTCATTATCGGTGCATAACAAGGATACTGTAATGGATGTACTGCAATGCGAACTCAATTTTAATCAAAAGAACAGTCGGAAAAGTTCTATAATTGTAAAGCTGGTAGGACAAATGTGAATAAGCTTGAATAAATACTGCAGATAATGAAATATATGTGATTGACTATGCGTTTCTTTTCTATTTTCGGTGCGTTTTGAAAGATCATTGAAGAAAATGCGAGTTATAACTTCTTGTTTACTTAATAATGACTTTTACTTAGTAAAATATTATAGGAAGGGAAAATATAAGTTAAAAGTTCAAACTCATTCTCGTTTGCAAACATTTTTCAATAATATTGAAGTATAAACTTTATAATCAAAATTTGTAGGTTGGAGTTAATGTCATTTAATACTAAGGTTGATGAAACGAGTCTAAAAATCCTTTTTTTTTTCCTTTCATCTCATATTTGCAAACATTTTTCAAGAATATCGAAGTCTAAACATGAATTAAATTTTCCCTCCTATTTTTAAGAATTACTAAGTTATCATACACTATGTATTTGAAAATCATATTTATCTCATTTAATTTTATCATTTGTTCTGACTTCTCCTTGTGTAATGAAGCCTTAATCAACTCAGCTGTTGAATTTTGTCCTCAATAGTATATGATTATAAAGAAGTTATGTAAGAAGCGCGCGTGACGGGCCATCTTGCATTCAAGTGACGTCATGTTTCAGCTCTCATTGTTAGGGTAATACTTTGTGCGGCAAGCCGCGTACAGCTTGCTACGTTGTACTTTTATTTGCTTTTAGTATTGCGCGCATTTTCACGCGGTAATCGAGTTTCTAGATTGTACGAGAAGCTAGTTTATGTAGGAAAATATTAAATTTTTTTGCCGAGGGAGGTGAAAATTTTGTTCGACGATGTTACGAGAGATGTTTTTGCCATAGGTTGTACAAAACGGTTGGCAACACTAACACAGCATAAAACTCCTTAGCTTGCGGGCTTGATACTTTAAGCAGACTTCGCTGGCAGAAGATTTACTCGTGTTCATGTAGTCTCGTTGCAGATCATGCTTCAAACAGGCCCCGTGACAGCGCCTATACGTGTTCTGAGTGACCTAACGATATCCTAAAGGAATTTTTGGAACGTTCTGAGGGCTTGTGTTGATGTATGAGTCGTGATTTAGCGGCGAAAATTCTAGGGATCGCTTAGAGAATACCTTGAAACAAGGAGGTAATTGTATTTATGACCCCTTTAGTACCTCTTTTAGGCGACCACTCGTATTCTGATAAGTGCCAATCTCGTCCGAAGAGCCCGCGTTCCTCTTGGTCAGCACCGAGAAACGAGAGGGTCTGGTTGCGACCGTTTTTTGACGCGCTCTGATTGGTTGAAAAGACAATACACAATGCTAAATAACGGGTATTCTATTGTCTTTTCAACCAATCAGAACGCGTCATAAAACGGCTGCTGACCAAGAGGAATGCAGGCTCTGGGAACGGATTGGATGAGTAGAGGATAATGATGTGAGACCTCTTTAATGCGACCGCTCGTATTCTGATGATAAGTAGAGGATATGATGTGAGACCTCTTTAGTATGACCGCTCGTATTCTGATGATAAATAGAGGATAATGATGTGAGACCTCTTTTATACGACCGCTCGTATTCTGATGATAAGTAGAGGATATGATGTGAGACCTCTTTTATA
>WUCR03233882.1:0-26067 GCA_009858155.3 Phymanthus crucifer
AAAATTCCCTGACAATTCCCTGACCTTGAAAAAAATTCAAATTTCACTGACTTTTCCCTGACCGTGGGAACCCTGTAAGAGATGCATGAGAATATAACTATGGCAAGTCAATTTATGGAGTGTCCAGCTGGCACTACAATCCTGGCCTGTTGTGAACTGCTGAGAAAGGCTTCAAACTCTTACTAATTACCTGTTGAGGAACGTAGTTTTTCTTCATCATTTGGTCAAATTCTTCATTAATTTTGTTGTACTTGGCTTCTGTTCTGGGAGTGAGGACAAATTGCTACAAAATAAAATAAGAACTACAATTATTATCAACACTACACACTTATCGATGAAAATTAATCAACAAAGGCATTTTGTCTGATAGTTCATACCTTGTCAGTGTCTTCAGGGGAAGATACCTGTTTGTTTTCTTTCTTTGAGATGGTCTATGAAAAAACACAACAAATCAGCTACAATAATTGATGCATACTTCCATGCCCTGGAAGTTCGTTGCTGCCAAACAGCATCGACACGTGTTAGTTGGTATAGCCAGTTATTGTAGCTTTTCAACTCGATTTATGAATGTGCTGAATGGCCAGAAAGCTGAACCTGAGAAGGCAGCAAGGAATGAGACAGCAGTAAAAAAATAGGCCTCACCTAATAATTTATCACAACCATATCCAGTGGCAATTGTTAGTAGATAAAATAACGAAGCCTTACCTCAAGGATGTCAGCATTTGTTCTACTTTCATGAGGCTCATTGTATTCAGTGTACTTCAGGAGGATCTTGTCCATATCAGTGCTTGCATATTGAAACAGCTTGTTCGCTGAGTTGAAGATAATCAATGCAATTTCACAATCACAAAGAATGCTCAGCTCATACGCCTTCTTCATCAGACCAAACTTTCTTTTTGTGAAAGTCACCTAAAATAACAAAAACAAACCAACTTCAAAAATATTGCAATGTTGTTCAATCAAAAAAGATTGGAAATACCCCATTATGTGCTGAATGAATCTAGACCAATTTTGGATTCATTGCATTGCTGTTATGTTGCTTAATCATAAAAAGTTTACTCTGTGCTGGCCTCATTTCATCAAAAAAATTTTCAAGCAAAAACAAAGTAAAGATCTACTTTTTCAAAATACAGTAAACACTAAGACTCCAAAGACATGAACTGAAACACATGTGAATATTTTACAGCACAATGAGCCATCTACTGTAACTTGAATGACAACCAAAATGTTGAAAGTCATTACAAGGATGGATGTAGGATGCAACTACTGTAAAAAATGAGAGCTTTAGATGCAGATGTAATTAAAAGCTGAATACACTATATTATTGTTTGAAGCTTTTATTTAAAAGTAATTTGTTTGTTTCAGAACTGTTTGATAATATTAAAATATACATCTACATATCTCGAGCCTAATTTCCTATTATTCTTCATTACGACTGAAAATCAATTTTATCATGTCATCGTCTTACAGTATGGAATTTTTTCAATTCTGTTCAATTTATCTCTTGGTAGATGTACAGCTCTTCCTTTCATTAATGGCCATTTTATACCTTGGTCATGTAATGGCTTTAGAGATACAAGATTTCCAGATAAAACAGATTTCATATTGACCCAATAGCTAATAGTGAATTAATGAAAAAAGTGATTACAGAGATTGTCTCCACTCGTAGGTGCTACTGGAGTAAGTCGAGAAAGGCAGAAAAATTTGCCCATAAATAGAAGTTTAAAGTACTCTTGAATTTGCATTTTACAAAAAGGAATAACAAGAATGACACCCTTCTCTTCCTTGATTTTGTTATTCAAATCTTTTGATTTGGAAAAACAAAATATTATTGATCGTATTTTTGGTTGGTTACAGTATACAAATTGATTTTAAAATATTTTCACAATTTATGTACAAACCTATATCTTATAAACTTAATTTATTCAACCATTACTTCCATTAGGCTCATTTTACAAGCACTATCACCACATTCTTCATGGTTCACCAGGGTTTTACCTTGGTTGATTCATTTTGGGGTCCACTGGACTTCCAACCCAATGCCTTAAGAGTTCCAAGTTAAAAGGAAGGGAGTCTGAGGGCATGTACCTTTTCAAACATCTCTTCTTTCCGAAATATTTTTTGCGACCGTTTTTGTTTGGACGCAATCCGTTTTTGTTTGTGCGTCCTATTCCAATTTTTTTTTGCGTAAAGGACGCAGAATTCTGCGTCCAGTAAAACCCTGGTTCACGTCTTCGCACAAGACTCAACTCACAAATTGATTTTTACGGAGGAAGGAAAACCCCAGAAAAGACACAATATTGCAAGGCAAACGACTATGTGTCAAATAAATTAACATATCTAAATCAGCCTTGAACCAAATTGCATACCAGATCAGAAATTTACCAATTTTGGAGAATGTTTTTTGTGAAAAATAGTTAGTTAGACAGCAAGAATCAGAGAACAATTTAATCGGAATGTTCTTGGATAATATCAAAATTTGTATTTATTTCATTAACAATTCTGTGATTTTGAGATCACTTTATTATGCTAAATAGCTAAAGAGTTACCAAAAGCCACAAACTATCTAAAGTCCCCATAAATCAATACATTGAAGTGTGTGTAAATATTTTACAAGATACCCATCGAAATCAATCATTCATTGGACTTAAAGTAAAGGAATTAAAATATTGTATCATGCAATTCCATTGCCTCTAGACTTGTTTTTTTTTTTCACTTCTTGTGCAATATTGACATCTGAAATCTTTGAAGATTCTACATTGTCATAGTAGAAATGCTTTCATGCAATGCCAAAATCATTTATAAATTTCCAAAACTATTAGTTTTAAGGGCCAAAATTGTATCTCGTGAGGGACCTCAAGTCCATAGTACAACACCTGCCCACAGGCAAATTCTCGAATAGAACAGAATAGAATATCAAAGAGCTAATGTGTATAAATATGTAAATATGCTGGCAGTAATTTTCGCATGGCTGGATGGAAGAGTAAAAGAATAGTACTAGCATTCCTAGGAAAAAATAAAAATATTTAATAATTTCTTCAAAAAGGTACGTAGAAAGAAAAAAAGGAAAAAGTGATCTGCAAATAATTAGATTCCAAATGGTTGTGAAAATGAAATAAAAACAAGAGATGTGGAGTTTTAGAATATCCTTAAATGTGGCAGCTAGTGAAGGGTTTTGAATATACGCGTTACCATTTCCAAAAGAAATGGAATATGAAAGAGAGAGAGAGAGGGAAACAGAGAAATAAAAAATTGTGCAATGCAAGCAGATCCACACAGGTAAAAGTTTGAAATATGAGAAATAAAAAAATAATTAAAGCAAAACTGCTCTCATCAACCGATACTCTATTACTGCACATCTGTCTAAATGAACGCCATTCTTATCTATCCAAATGTATCCAATCTTTGAGTAAACACACTATTGATGGAAGACATTTGAAAACCTTTGTTTGAAATCAAAATTACATCAAGGATTAATTTCTCCGAGCGTAAATTTTCACTTGAGAGAAATTAATAATCTCAACACTGAGAATCACATTACGTTAAGCTACATTTACACATTGAAGAAATGGAAAGATTTTTTAAAATTATTTAATTAATAGGACATCTTACAGAATGTTTCTTATCCATTTTTTGTATATTCTTCTTTACAGCATAAAAATTGTACACAGATTATAAAAAAAATCAATGTGATTTGGATGGCCAATTCTAAAAGAATGATTAAAAATAATGAAGGGATTTTAGCTACACCAATAGATAAGTCTAAAATACAATAATTAGGATTCCAATTTGAAGAATATTCAAAAATAGGAATTTGATAGACAAATTGAATATGTAAGGTGTTGAATTCAAGTGTTTACTGAATTCATTCATCGTCAAAGACGTCAAATATTGAGAATATTCCAATCGAGAGACGGCAAGTGTACTTTGTCAATATTTTTTATCGATTGAAGAGCGAATTATTTTCTTCTAATTTTTTCCTGGGAATCGTGTGAAATGAGTTCAACTGTACAAAAAGATAAGTGACCGAATAGGATTCCAACACGCACAAACATTCTAGAACACTTCATGTGTGTCGTTTTCTATCTAAACCGGCTTTAAAATGACCCTAAATTTGACCTAAAATGCCTTCTGATACAAGGTTTAGAGATACGAGAAGACATTCATAGGAAAATATTTCGATAAAATACCAAAATCAAAGAGAAAAAAAATGTACGAACGTGCGTGATGATGCTGACGAGACAACCATTTCGGTGTCAAACAATGAAGATGTCAACAAACACAAGAGTTATTACATTGTGTAATTCGAATGAAAACCACGACATCAATGCTTTCAAAAAAATGTACTGGATGACTGTGAATAAAAATAAAGATTCAATGTTTCCACGGGAGAATACGGTCAAATCCGTCCAGACGGTCTGAACGTCCAAACAAGACTTCTCCCAGACTGGTGCGCAACTTAGTTTAGAAAATTAAATGTACACATAAGATAAAACCAGCGCTATTTTAAGACTATTGTATTCTCCCTATCAGTAATTTCTAACCCGAATGACCTGGGGAGCTAAAAATACTTTGGTTAATGACATTCTTGATCAAAAATTGGAAGGCTATTTTTACTCAATTGATGCAAAATATAGAAGCAGAATGAAAATAACCGCCCGCGCTCTTCAAAACTCCTAAGACCTTGTAATGAACTTCACTATTACTTCAACCCATGAACCGTAGTTTAAGTATAAATAACAAGAGTATACAAGGATTATACCTGGCGATTTCTTTCGTCTCCGATTCTGGAAATTTGAATCTTTTTACGTCCCATTTTTGTGTTTTCCAGCGTTGAGGATGAAGAGTATGCTTCTATCTTGTTGAGAAAATCGTACTCCTTGGATACAGTAAATCTTTGAAACTCCTACCTGGGGAATTAAGAGGTAAAAATCGCGTAAATTCCTTCTTAAACCTTAGAAATCTAGAATAAGAGGAAGCAAGTCTTCCCGATGCAGAGGAAAAACGATTTTGATGGTGTATTTTGGAGCGATTGCGAAAGGAAAAAAATTGCTTCGAAGTTCTACTCGATGACCATTAAGAAATCGTCCAAAACAGCACAATACTCACAACTTGGACATCAAGATTATTTCTTTAAGTTTGAAGCTTAAACGATCTATAATAAGGAAGGAGATGGGAGTTTTCGAGAGCTTGGATTCGTAGTTTTATTGCGTGTCATGATGTAATTTGGAGGGGTTGTCCCTGGGAATGGAGAATACAACTCTTTGCTTATGATCTCATATTCAAGACATCTTTTGGAGTCTTCTTCTGGAATCTTTCCACCAAATTTTAAGATGAAAATCTGCAAATACAAGGCCTTGATCATGGGATTATTTGCCAGACATGAATAATATTTCTTCAAGGCAAATCCAAATTTTTCAGACCGGAAATTGGGATCATTCATGTCCACAAGAAAGCGATATCCCGCCATTTTGGATTTCCGAAATTCCTTGATGGATAATTTTTCTCCACTGATAATGAATTTTATACATTCTAAGAGAACTTTTTTGGCAATTCTTCGAGGTTTAAACCTTGTCTACCTTACTTCCAGTGGAGCAAATAAATAATTAGACAGGAGACTAAAGATATGGGGCATTATTCAAGACGACGAGACGATGCATTTGCCGAGTTACTCGAGCTAAAAAAATGTCTATTCACCAATATTTTATAGTCCAGACTCTCCTAGGAATTAAACAATATCAGAAAAAATAAAGGAAAATACAAGAAACGGAGGTATTTTCGGGAGTATTGTTTTGCAAACGCGAGGAAAAACACTTCTTGTCTTCTTCCTCAGTTCGTATTTCAGTTTGACGATGCGAACTGAGCTCGAAATTTTTTTCAAAATATTCAAAAATGTCGACTAGAATCTAAAAGAATGAATGTCATGATGAATGCAAAGACTGTTAATGTAGTTTAGGGGATGTTTAAGCTACGAATTTACCGGTGAAAGTTAGTTAAGAGTAGAGAAGATTGTGGTAGACTGAAGATACCATGTGCCGTGTCTTGGTTTGCCAACGAAACTTCGGCACAAGAAATGCAAGCTACAAACTGCGATCGCTTTCTAAATCCCTCAAAGATGAATCATTATTTTGAGAGGAAAACAGAAGAAAACCAGAACTGCTAATAGGATAGCAGATCTGAGACTCAGAGCGGAAAATCGTTCAGTATTTTTGCGGAAGAAAAAGAGATCCCGAATAAACCGAAAGCTCTTCTTCGTTATTGGAAATGAACACATAAACAAACGCAGGCAAAGGCCGTGGACCACGAAAAATGGAAAACTTTCCAAGCCAAGCTAAATCTAGCAGCAATCTTTAGCCCTGTTTATAGTTCATAGTAGACGGAAATAAAAATTCAAGATCTATTTTTACCTACCAGTAACAAGGCCTTTTCGCTACAGCTGCCCGACGATGTATGTTTGTTCTATTTGTGGTAACAACGATGAGCTTTGAGGCTTACTCGCCTTCATTTACATACAGGGAGGGGTGTGATGTCAACATGATGTCATACCAAACTAGGGAGAACTTCTCCGTTCATCAACTAATACAACATTTTCCTAAACTATTTGTCTTCAGCTTGACTAATAAGTCAAAAGTAGAGATAAAACAAATCGAGAGGGCTTTTAATGCGATTAAATGCTCGCAAATACTAAGTACAAATATTTGTAATGCTATTTTGGTCAGGTTTTGGACAAGTGCTTTAGTTTATATGCGAACTCTCGAATTTAAATTTATCAGTTACGGAACTTAAATAAATGAGATCTACATTAATCTCATAATAAAGGAAATAGTTAAAATATCTTCTTTCGCTTCCATTTGCTGCAATAAGAATTGAACTATAGTTTTGTGTTGCAAAATTACATATAATCTCGCTGACAAGCCGAACAAGGGGACCAGTATAAGCTCTAAACGAATTATATTTAGGTTTAAGCATTTTTATTGTTTAATAGAATCTTTTCATTATAATTTGAATAAATATATTTTTACTTTAAATTTGGCATTTGAATAAAAAAACCGTCGAAAAATACGATAAACTGATCAAACGATAGTTCTGGTCGAAAGTAGATTCTCCTAACGTGAAGCCCTAGGTGCCGTAAATTCCCAGTGACGTCATTCTCGTTTCCTGTTTGTGTTGATCTGTCCAGCCATAAGCTAGTTCCCGCCAATGAACAGAACAATATTTCTAAGTTCTAGGAAAACTTGTCTCCTTTTCGACATTTTCTCCTTGGAAAGCAAAATGCATATAATCATTGTTGAGACTAAAGTCTACCAACATCCCACACAATTTCAAGGAGATATTTGCTTCGCGACCTTATTTTTCAACACTTTTTGACGGAAGGTCATCTTACAACTACGAAAAATAATATCTAAATTATGCTTTAAAGACAGACACTCAAAGATCGAATAACATATTTTTCTGTTTCATATACATACATATGTATTTTTGTAATGCGTGATTTCAGTACAGTTATGGAGGTTTTTCCGTGACTATTTTCTATTTTTTCCTTCATGATTTCCCGTTATTTTGCGCGCATTTGATCATGTCAACATGTTAATTTGCGCAACATTAATATTAAATATTATTATTATTTACTATAAAACGATGCTTTATTTTTCTTATTTCGTTTTCAGTCATTCATTCAGGTTTTTTCATGTCTCCCCACCCACTCTCAACATGACAAACTCCCTTTCCATTGACTTTCGAAAGCAAATATTTTTTACCAGACTAGCTATTATCCTCATTCTCAACAACTAATGACCTATGAAGTTTCACTTCATAAAGTTCCTGTTTTTCTAAAAATAATTCAATGAGACAAAAAGGGGAACTTTTATGAAACTAAAAGTCGCTCCCCAAGATTCAAACAAGTAAAGGGGAAAATTCGTCAATTAATTTATAATTCTAAGAATATTTATAGTGTAAAACGTTCACAAGTCTAGCTTGAACCCGGGTTGTCAGATAAGATTCTACCCTGAAGCGACAAGCTTAGCCTATCTTTTCATGAAAGATGTGCTTTGTCTAGGGACGTAGACAACAAGGGACGTTTAAATCATATCTTGAGGAGCATTTTCCGAGCCAAAGGCGAATACAGTTTGATTTTAACAGTGAATTCAGTAAAATAGGTTAAGCCCACTATTCATGAACTGTAGCTTGTTAGAGCCCATCGGTTATTCTTTTCAAAAGCACAAAGTTCATGTCATTCCCCGGCCTCAGAAACATGCGAGTTCATGGGGCGGTTTCTCGGAGCCGTTTTTACAGTAAAGCTTATAAGGTTTTTTCTTGTAACATTTCCTTAGTATATTTGAAAATTATTCAACTTTAATTCTTATTCCTATGAAGTCAAAACAAAATTAATTTCAGAAGTATTTTAGCCGGTTTTCTCAACCCTTCGGGCGCCGATTAAGTTGAAAACAAATTGATCAGAGTTTGATGTTTAAAGTATTTTCCCATACTGAGCACAACAGCAAATCAAAGTATTTCTTCACGCTTAAGAGTATCAAAAATGCTTGATATTTTTGTCCTCTTTCGGTTCGTTTTGTGGGTAGAGACTTCGAAAAAGACAATCCTTTCGAAAAGGGTGTCGATAAAAAGTTCGCGTGCGAAACTATGGTTGCCATAGAGATTTTAAAGTGAAAACGTTTCTCAGTAAATTACTGCATATTAAAATTAAATCCCACGAACCATTTCATCACGAAAACTCAGAAAAATATGTTTTCAGGCTAAGAAATAAGTTTTTATCGTGATTAATTGGCTGGTGAAGTGAAAAAACCGACGGATCACATGTCAGCCTAGACCTACCCACGTTCATTTACCCAGGTTATATAACCCATAATTATGAATCGTCTGATCTAAATCAAACGAATGAATGGGAGGAAATGAGACCCAATACTCAATTTAATCTTTGATCTGTGTTTTTCCATAAGATATGCTTTCAATTGAAGGGCAATTTTCAAATCTAAATAAACTTGACAAAAAATCCATGTTTACTGGCCATGAACAGAAGTTTACATAACACCATAATTACCTACAAATTTTCAGATAAACTTGTTAAACATACAAGATAAACTTTTCCTTTTTGCTTGACGTACTACATGTTGACGATACGCCATCTTGGACTTCTAGTCCACTGAACATTTTGAGCGCTACTTTGTTTGCCTTCAATATCAAAGCCATTTATTTTATCAATCACTATATCTAGTAGGTCTCGATATATTTTTCTTCAGTGATAAAGTTTATTCATTGGCGAACAATCTAGAAGTGTAAGACTAGACGATGAAGACAGCCCACTTGGGCCTCTTGTTTTTTAATACTTCTTTTCAGCACTGTTTTTTTTCTTCTTTTCCGCTTCCTTTTCTTAACGAATGGAAAATCAAAATACGTTTATAAGTTAAGATAAATTCCTTTTTGAGTCCAGCAATCAGCCCATCTGATTGGAGGGCAGATAATTTAGGGAATGTTTTGTTTTTCAAATAGCCATTACATTCAATCCACAGTGGTTGATTTGAAATCGGAACCACGAAGTCAAAACTCAATATATTATTGTAACATTAGGTATTTTTGCGAGAAAAGCACTTAATTTTCGCTCAATAAAAGAACAAATATTTGTTCTCAGAATCAGAGGTTGGTTGGAACAATCAGTGTATTGTTGAATGAAACGAGCGGTTGAGGATATTGTCAAATGAAAATAGACAAAGGTCTGCAAAAAAGAATGTTTGAATCATCCGAAGCACTATTGATTTTTTTCTGAAACCTTTATACAATAGGTTTTGGATATTGAGGAAGCCTTGTAGGGGACCTCGTGTCCTATTGTTTCCCCACCTGTACCTGCCACGTATTTGGTGAATGGCTAAATAAATAAATAGAAAGGAAACAATGAATCAAAGAAATGATTTGAAAAACAGCAGAGAAACAAATAAAGAACAAGTAAACAAACTACAATTCGTAAACCTTAGAACAAAAAGGCTATACGTTTGCCTTTTGAACGGCCAATGAATATAAATTCAACTGCTAAAGAATTCACGCAAACCAATAAAGCACGCTAATGGAAATGCTAAAGTTAAAATCAGAAGACCGTTGGACAAAAATTCCTCGGAACGTATGCAAGTTCAATCTGGTAGTCGATGCTCACTTGATGGGATTATTGCTAAATATTGATAGTCTGACCATTCGGCCCTGCTCATTAATGTTTTCTCCGTTGCTTTTATGATGCAGGACACCCCCAGAACGACGGCAGAACTTCTGATATTTTATACCTGCACGTATAATTTACAGAATTCCAAAACTAGAAACTAAACACCAATTTTTAGGCTTTTGATTGAAAAGAATTAGTCAAGGAAGAAAAGAAAGGCGAAAACCTTTTACTATCTTACGCAACTCATAATTCCCACAACACAAGCTACTCGTTAAGCAATACCTTATTCATGTCAGCCGAACAAGTTTTAAAAATCGCATGTACTTTCTTATCTTAACCACCTGCACACCGCAAACTGACCTACTTTGAATATTGATAGCACACCTGTCGCATGGGGCCCCTGTGGTATTTTACATCGTTTCACTCTAAAGTAGACGTGGATTGCATCGGCGGTTTCTAGAAACGCCATTGATCAATAAAACTGCGGTAAAGTTTGAGTTCAAGAGGGTGAAATTATTTTTAAAACGTGGTTGAATGAATGGTACGCTTGCGTGAAGTGGGACGATTAACCAGACTAGTGTGAGTGTCAAAATACCTGCAACACAAATGAACCATGAATCTGATCAACCATATCTATATGTAATGTAACAACAAAATTGTGGTTAACCAAATACAAGCGTGTCTGAGAATAGCTACGATGAATATATCCTTCGACTTAAAGATCAAAGAAGTTTTTTGAACATCGGAAAAAATGAGGGTGACATCCCACCAGGTTTAGTAGCAGACGCAGGTGGTTGGACCAGCGCGTGCTCAGGGCGAAAGCTTGTTTCATGAGGACAAAAAGACTTCAGCAAAGAATTTCATCTGCAGGTCTCGTCTTAGCGGTACTGGTTACTTCATAAGAACCACTTGGAGAATGGTTAACAAAGTCAGATGATGTTCTCACAAAATAGAATCAATCGAATAACATAGTAGTCCACAGAAATAATGTATGAAGTTTTTACAATCGCAAAAAAAAAAAAAAAAACGACTTCGAGAATTAATGATGGACGAAGTGGTTCTTGTGTACCAGTAATAAGAACTTAGGTTCTGGACTAAGCGCTTCTTCCGGCATTATTTAACATATTGCCCAAGAAAAATATATGAATTCAAGCGATATTTAAAGCCTAGATCTATATTCAGAATTCTGGCAAATAAAAATGGCTAGATTTTAGAAAGATACAGATGTTGGGGGTGGTCAATGATATGTTACAATGGATTTCTTGGTGAAACAAGAGCTGACTCCCGTCTATTGAATTTACTTTAAATCAGCTTAAAATTATTCCTTATTTTATCTTGTTACCGTACCTGATGAATGGGACTTAACTCGCAGACGCCAGTGACGAGAAAATAGGGTGGGTAGAAGCCCAAAGAGCAGACAATAAGAGTATATCACGTCAAAACTGTCGTGAGATCGCGATAGACGGACCTTGCACGTGGTCTGGCTGGAAAACACTTCAAAACTTTAAGAGCAAATTTCAGTATTTGCGTAGTTAGTTTAAATCGAATTCTTTTATTGACTTTTGAACATGCTTTCTTTCATGTTGTGTGGATATGTGTATAATAAGAAAAACTTTTGCACGAACTTGGAATATCTAGAATCACAACCTGTTTCTCAATTTAAAAATATCGTTGAAAATTGTGAAAAAGATTTTGTTAATTTGTTTTTAATTTTTAAGTCATTATGAAATGATTTCAAAATGCAATGAAATTCAAATTCGAGTGCATGGTTTTCTTGTTAGTGCATTTCCAAGTTGTTTAAAAAACAATTCCTTAATTCCGCTCGATAGAACACGTGCAAACTTCAAGATTACAGGTTGCATTACAACATTTTTTAATGCAATTATTTTTCCTTAACCTGAGTGGAAAGTAAATGGCTAAAAGAACCACGACCAAACTACTCACAAAGGTTAACTACACCGGAAACCCACCAGACAAAACGCATGGGTAGTTTTTTTCAGTGTGTTATTAACTATGTCATTATTTAGTCTGACTTTCGAAGCCCAGAAACACCCACCGATGCTCCTATGGACCAGTCGACCTCTTAGCGCGAGTTAGCATTGTAACAAGACATAGGCGGTCTGGGTACAAGCAGTTTGAAAAGAAGAAAAAGGGTTTAAAGAAAAGGTTTTCCGAATCACATCAGTGGGTGGTGGGGGGCGGAGAACTCAATATATTGTCAAAGTGTCGCTAAACTTCCTTTTTTTATCCCCTTGAGCGATTTTGTAACCGTTTGAAAAGGTACTAGGGAAAAAGTGAAAATTCTAAGCTTTTCTTCCTTTCTCTTATAATATTGTCCTTCATTGCGCAATATAAGATGTTGCCACGGAAACACCATTTTGGGAATCTTGTATCTAAGGTTACTGACGAAAAAACTAGATTTCCAAGTCAACGACGGACAAAAAACAGACCCAGAAATAGTTTCAGCAGGCGCAGTACAAACGGAGAAAATAGTCCTAAGTGTTTAATTTCTAAATTAGACGTAAAAAAAATAAAAGTCGAACTACTCCAAATCAAAAGGTTTGCCATTTATGGCCAAGATCAAATGTTCAATTTCTGGGCAATTTTAGAGTTGATTGAGCTATTCAACTGACGCTCATTGGAGAGGTTTGTGTAGAATGCAGAGGAAATTGGAAGAAACAGCTGAAATCGAAGCAAAAGGCATGATGCTTCTCATTGATGATTCTCATTATGCATACATCACTCCAAGACAAAATGAAATTAGAACCATGATATAACGACCTTTTTTTTGAATATACGAGAATAAAACAGTTTAATTTAGCCGAGGGAAGACCCAAAATTAAGTTCTAATAAACCAAAAAGATCAATAAACAAATGAACAATCAAACGTCAAATCAGTTGGATAAAAATAAAACTCGCTCCTGTTCACGGCTGACAGACCGCGACTTTCCAATTTCGTAACATTTATTTATAGCTTTTTCATCGTTTGAAACTGTGTACAGAAGTGTACATATATTGATTGCTTCTATTTTGAGGTCTCTTCGGACAGGCTTAGCTTAGAAACTCTAAGACCTCCCAGTGCTATAACCAACATGTTTGAAATAAAGAAGACGGACGATCTCACAGAACTTACCTCAAATAGAATCTTGGGGCCAGTGTTGTCGTCCAGTCAGATTTTCTCCTAAATGGCTATTTTAGGTCAATATATACACACGCACTCTTATAATAATAATATTTTTCACCTTTCGTTAATTCAATGTAACCTTAAGTTTTCTTCAATCTCTCGAGAATCGAGTTCAAAAAATTAGAGTTGAATATTTTGGTATTTTGGGCGACGATCAAGAAAAGCGCATTCAGATGTTCAATGTTACCAAAATTTCAGCCCACTCTTTATCGGGTCAAAGGAGAAAAATAGAACCTCAAAGCAGATAATGCCACGAATCTAAATAGAAATGGCAAGAAACTGAGACTGGCGTGGGCGATTTTTAGACACAATGACGTCAGAATGACGTCATGTTGACGTTAATCGTCAAGCTGCACCTATTTGGGAAAAACATCTTTAATCGAAGTGGCGGCTTCGCCATCAAGTCGCTTCCTGATGTTTACGTCTTTGGGTCTCGGCGATGCTTTATCAAGCTGCCTTTTTTGGAGCTCAGTGTTGGAGTGAATGGCTACATCGCTTAAGAATAATCGATTGCATGACATTGCTCTTGAGACGCCAGTCAATTTTGAAGGCCAGAGAATACGTCCGTCTTTCGCTTTTTACTTTCGGTTGTTTCGAGTCGTTGTAACTTCTAATATTCGTTTTCCTTTTATTGTTATTACCACACTATTTAAACAATTATTTCAGTTTATTTCGACGCTATGGGGGCCAAACTATATTTACTAAATAAGTTTTAAAACAAGTATTTGTATGATTGATTGCTCTTTTTGTGCTAGACACTTTAGCCTTTGGACGGTTCGATTTTGTTTTGCTTTTACCTATTTTTTCAAAAGTTTTTCTAAATTGTTGAGTAGCGCTTTCTTTTTTTTTTTTTCTTTTAGCTCTTTTTTCTTTTCTTTTCTTCTCCTTTCCCGTTTTTCTCCTCTGTTCTCCCCTTCTTCTTACTAACATTTTCCCGTTCCTGTCGTTATCTTCCATATTTAGGTTTTCTCTGGTACTGGTCCAAGAATTCCATATTCGTCCAAAACCGATAAGCACATTGCTAAAGCACTCAGCTCCACCAAGCGCTCGCTCGATATCTCTGATCTGACGGAGTAGTTTTATCTTTCCATCCCACTAACAGCTGTTGCTGATGTATGTTCTGATCAGCCATGGACATGCAAGTCAGGGTGCATAATTAATCAATTAGATTTTGCCTCTGTCGTGCCACGCGTGCATTTCACAATATTTCCACCAGGTACTAACGCGGAATGGCTGTGAACTTTTAATCCAACTGCGTAATCCCTACTATTACACTAAAAGCAATACTGACTTGCAAGCGCAAAAGTAACGATAGTTGAAGATCAGAAACGACAGGAAATGATTCCAATGCATCTAACGTATCTTCATCGTACTAAATCTCCTTTTCAACTGTTCTGGAACTGACCTCGACCTAATATGATAATCCCGGCCTTTAAATTGATCAAGATATGTTAATCTTAGATACAAGCGATACAAGAAGGATAGCTTACTAGAAGGAAATGAACCTAAAGCAGGAGGACTTGGAGTTCAAGACAAGTAGTGCCTAAGAACACGAAGGGAGTCATTTGAAGTGCGCAGTCCACTCACAGCACTATCTTTAGAACATGTTTGTTTCCTCCTGTTTGTTCTGCTCGTCTAAATCCTCTTCAGAGATCAAAATAAGACGTAATAGAGTTAACGCGTACTTGACTAGCCTTGTTGAAAGAAAAACTGCCCTTGGAGTGGACGTTTAAAAGCAAACTGCCGCAATTTTTAGAATTAAAGAATGGAAATGTATCCCTGCACTGTTCATTTGGAATATAATTTGTATCGAATTTGTGGGAGTAAAAGAGTGAATTGAAATTTGAAATAAATGAGATGAAACCTAAACTTATATTTTTAGTTAAAATACAAAAAATATTTTAAGAATACGAATGGAACTTGGTACAGCCGCGCGCGCAGTACACTACAGATTGTCGAAGACAAAAAATGGCTAAATAAACAAGATGTGCTATGGGATGTTTTGCAATTTTAAGCAGAAAAAAAATACAATGTCTTGCAAAATATTGAACAGTTACTTACTTACGAGGTTTTAGACCTGCTGCTCGTAATCAGTTGACAAAATCCAACTAACTGCTCACCACTGCTCACGCACGAGATTGACGCAAACACACGAATGCAGCGTATCCTGTAGTTTAGAAAAAGCCGGGTTTTTGATGATTATCGGAAGGCGGAGTTGTATTTTTCTAGAGTTGTATTCCCTTCTAAGAATTACAAAAGAAAACGAAATAGCAATCGATCTATTCTTTCGTTTCTTTCTTAGAAATGATTTTCCACAACTTGGCAAAAATGATTGAAAAACTCTATGGTTCAACCTTAATTTTACAGCAAAATTATCATACTATAGTGGAATTTGTACAAACGATAAATCTGAAAAAATAAACAAACAAACAAACAAACGCAAAACTTTACAAGAGATTAGATTCCATTTTAGACGAGACACGATGTTTGTTCAACAGTTTCCTGTGTTTTTCAAGAGGTGTTTTCGCAAAGGGAATAGGGTCTCAAAGGTGGAACTCAGTTGGGAGTCATGGTACCCGTCAACTCATTCATTATGTCCTGTAATTCGCTTTCATAGACTATTACAACCACCAGGCATGAAGCATCAAGAAGTTGGTGATTGGGAAATGTTTGGTTAGCGTGTGCAAATTTTAACTTGTAAAAAGACAGGTTTCTTTTCGAGTAGAATGTTAACTTCGGGGGCACGACATGTGTTCTTTGTGAACCTAGGATGTTACGGCTTGTCGTACCGTGTACGCGCCATACGTCAGTACCATACGTTTCCTACACATACGATAACCATTCCTATGGGAAGCCATTTCAGTGTTACGGCTTGTCGTACCGTGTACGCGTTGTGTGTCAGTACCATACGTTTCCTACACATACGATAAACATTCTTATGGAAAGCCATTTCAATGTTACAGCGTGTCTTACCGTGCATGGGCTATAAATCTGTACGGTATGCTTCCCACCCAGATAGTCATTCTCGTGGAAAAGCCATTTCAGTGCAAACATATTTCGAGGCCACACCTATATACCTATACTCTCTATTATAAATCTTAGCGCTTTCAAACTTTTAAGGAAAACCAACATAAATTAACGTTTTATTTTCCTAATCAAGAGATTTTGCTTTTAGAACAAAACTGCCACGAGGTCGTCAAGACTGTACTTAAAGAACTAAAAATTGGAAGAAACTGAATACTAAAAAAATCCAATAAAAAGTTCCGTTTCTGGATGTGAATGTAGAGGTTCCGCCAACGGATCGCAGCCCCGAGCGAATACCATTACAGGTACGAACCGCCGGGTGCAGGCAGAGAGAAAAAGTCACGGAATGAGTTTGTGCTAGAGAACTCTACTGTGAGTGTTCGTGATTCGGATTCCGTGAGCTTGATTATTGAAAAAGAAGACAAAACAATAATTGTTATTCGCTGAAAGAATATCCTCCAAAATGACATCATAATCTGCCTTCTTTCCTATTTGCTATTTTTTTTTTCTTTCATGTGAGGTTAATACTTTTTCTTTTTCTTTTCCTTTTCATTTTTCATTTCCTTCATTTCTTTCTTTCATTTTTCCTTTTTTCTCCTTTTCATTCTATACGTTTTGTTTATACTTTATCATCTTTAGTACTCTTGTGAACTGTTCTTTTTTTAACATTTTCTTTGCTTTTCTTCCTCTTTCTGTAGTCCCAATGACCTCCTTCCCTATAACCCTTAACATCTCCAGCTTTATATAATCGCTGAAACCCTAAATTTAGCATAACAAATGTGTCTATCAAATGCGGCTGAGTACACGGAAATATAGATTATCTCAAAGTACTAGTTTATCTATCCTTCGAATTTGGTTGGTAATTTTTTTCCTGTCTTGCGATAACAGATAGATTTGATTCTCTGAAAATAGCTAAGTCGACGTTTATCGTTACCTGAAAAATCGCTAGGTCGAGTCCGGTCGTACGATGGAGTAGCGCACAATAAATGAAGCTTAGACACTTAAGGATGTATGTTACAGTAAAGCATTTAAATGGCTTCCCAAAACTGTTTATGGCATGATAGGAACATTGAAATGGCTTTCCAAAGGATGGAATATAAACCAAATTTATATCGAGAAAGGTATGGCACGTACAATACGTACACGGTACGACATGTCGTACCATCGATGTGCCGTAACATGATGAAATGGTTTCTCGTAGGAATGTTATCGTATGAGTGGGAAACATACCGTACTGACTTGAAGCATAGTACGACATGCCGTAACATTGAATTGGCTTACCAAAGAGTGATTACCGTTTAAGTGTCGTATAACATTGAAATGGCTTTTTCTGGCGTTAGTTTAACTGTAATTAAAAGTAGCAATAAAAATAGAAAATGCGCTAGAATTTCTTAAACAAAACTTGTTTTCAATTTTTTTTTTTCATACAGAGACAACCGAGTTCGAACAATATGCATCACCAAGTTTGTTTAAAAAGTGCCATATTTTATATGATATCTATTTTTACTCACATTTGAACAGATTTCTTGGGACAATTTTTGGCCTGGAAACCGTGTCTTAAAAACCAAGGAGACACAATGACGTCACCAGCAGAGCTTCTTCTACACAGTTCTGAAACAAGAAATGTTCATCTAATATTTCATGCCATTTTTCTTAGATCTAAAAAAATAACGCCAGAAAGTCTTCAGACATCATTTAATTTTTGAATTCTGCAAACATTTTGAAAAATGGCCTCAAATTCATGCATTACAAAATTCAGTTTCTGCGTCATTATTTGATTACCAAAATAGCCCAAGCTCTAGAACCTTAAGGGCCCTCTTGAATGGCTGTTCCTGTTTGTCTCTAAGCTCAATAAATTATGTTTCGATTCAATGATCTTTTATTTAGATTGATTAAGTATTGATTTGTATACATCTAAAGGGTTTCTGATGTCAATGTCGGAAAATACATCCACATTTAAATATTTCAATAGATGAAACTTTTAAACTTCCCATTCCCGAACGGAAGATATTATGAGCAGGCCAATATACAGAAGAAATCATCGATGATACCATAATTTATTCTAATCGATTTTGGCCAAGATTAGATGTCTTTGAGAGATTACTCCTCTTTTTCATTCCTTAAATTTGAAAGCGGGGGAAAAGACAGCTTCTCGGGCGAGTAGCGCCATCAAAAATATTCCCAATAATCGTTGATTCCAGATTTTTCCTGGGTTGTTTCATATTCTCTTTTTGACGACGTGGTCATGTCCTCACTTTGACCAGCTCAGACATCAGTTGTTCCAGGGTTCTATCTGTGAGCTAGCTCTCCCTTGGCTTTGATCAGCCCAGAGGCGGTAATTGGTATCCATGATACAAAACTTGATTTCTTATCAGAGCATTTCATGAATCTATTTTCCAGCACAAGAATCGTTTTCCTAAGCATGCGTCTTCTCGTCATCACAAACTCGACGTGATGGATGATAGCGTGCGCGCTCGTGTCGAAGAATTGTCTTTCGGCCACGAAACCGGAGCCTAAGTAAGAGGTAAATAATTATCAGTGGCGGTAAAAGTGAATCATTTGACACGCTTTGCCCGAAGGAGAGGAAAACGTCTGATTTTGAAACCGGAATCCCAGCCAAACGGATGTACGCGTGTGTTGGTATGTCTAGAGACAGATTGTGGGACGACAGGAAATTGAAGGCAAATAATGACGAAATAACACGAACTGCAACATGGAATTGAAGTCTAAATAATGGCCAATATATTATACATCAAAGAAAGATGGGACAGAAGGAAGGAAAGATGAATGAATGAATGAAATAAAACGAAATGGACGAATGGGCGGAGAAAGAGAACTCGTACAACTCCAAACAAAGCAACATTGCCGGCATTTTATAGTGTAACTCTGTGCAACCGGATTTTCAGCTTCACTTTCTTGAATCTTAGCTCCATTTGTTTTTCTCGCAACAAAGTGGTTAGCGCGCACTTGGATGTAAAAGGGCGCATTACGCCAAACACATTTGTAAACGCCCGGGGTATTTTCTAATTTTTTGTTCCTGCATTCTTTCACAGATATGTTAATGCATTTCTTTTTCGAAAAGTTTTTTTACACATTTCGATGATTTTCGAATTTCAATTTCAATCTTTTCTTGCCGTTATTAATGCGAACATACATTGTTCAGGTTTCGAGATGAAGTTCAGTTTATATCGAAGTTGCGTGATAAACCAGGGAAACATACGACAACACTGAACAAGCTTTAGACAACCAACTGCCCTTCTTTTTGTTAAGAAAAACGGTGTTTTCTGTGAAAAACAGACCTGGTTTTGCTTGCCTGCGTGCGGACGACAGGTTTGCTGTTGAAGAACTAAATAAACAAACAGCTTCAAAAAGAAAACAGTGTTTCCGAGCCGAAAAAAGACAAACGACAATGTTTTAGCAGGTACCACTTAGCAAGGCAAACGATTGAGAAATAGAAGTACCGAAAACAAAAAACAAAGACAAAAATTCAATAGATGAACTATACTAATACTAGCCATAGAAGATATACAAAAAAATGTGGAAACAGAAGATGTTCGACTTACGAAGAAAGGATGAAACTTTGCCAACATTCCACTTGTTGTGTTGGACGTGAATGTACGTTCGAAGCCCTCCAGTTTCTCTTCTGCGGAATGGACAATCGTACGTTGTTAACTTGTTCCCGCTTCAAACATTTGTGCGCACACCTTCTTGAAAATTACCCTAAAGCGCGCACTAATATGAAGTTTAAGAAATTCTACTTGCTCAAGGAACTCGGAATTATTTTCGTGAATTTCAGCTCTGAAGAAACAAAAACACAATCATAAAGCATAATTCTACTTTGGAGTTGGTCTCTCGGCACAAACTTATAACAAAGTAATATTCAAGTCAAGTCAAAAACTTATATCGCTAAAAATCTTCTCATTGCTCGCCGTAAGAGTACCGAAGGTTAACATTATTTACAAAATACAGAACTGAACTCACATGTTGGATTAAAAGAAGGGAGAATCGAAGAACCAATCTAAGCCAGAGAAAAATCTTCTGTCACTGGAAGAACAAGAAACAGTTCGAACTCACATGTGTGTTGCAATAGGTAAAAAATTGTTCTACGTAGAGTATCTGGTGGCGAGGACTCCAGCCGATAATCAAACAGGTCATGGAAGTTTGCGCCTTAACGCACCACATGCCAATTGACGCACTTTACCAGCTTACCACTGTGTATCCTAGCCACCTGAGTTGGGTTACCTGTGTTTATCCGTATCCCACATGGGAAGGTGAAACTGTGGGCGTCTATTCATCAAAGACACAATTGACGTAACCAGTTTGCTGGTCGCAGCAAGGGGTTAATCTTCTATGGTCTAGGGGCCGATTAACCTCTCCCTTAAGGCTTATGCCGAGCTTCCTGATCAGCAATCTCGTATAGCGGTGTCGGGGCCGAAATCTCCGGCGTAGCCGTAAATGCTTCGCGCTGCCATACTGCGATTCAGCACAGGGTCTGGAGGTATGGGCCTATGTTAATACATAAATAAAACTGATTCTGTCAACTTAGAAACTGAATTTTTAACAGGATGAAAGGAAAACGGGAATTATGAAGTGGGCTTGCGGATTTAAGGTGGTTCCAAATAGTTTTTGTATCCTGACCATGTCAGCTTTTATAAATACTATCCTAAAAATAAACGCAAAATGCCGTAAAAAATTACTAGAGTTATAATGACTCTGTTACTTGTACGCACTGGAAATCTCCGCTTGAATCAAGAAATTTATATTTTACATCACTCGCACGCTCCCGTGTGGAGCTCTTCCGTTAGGAATGAACTATTATATCGTACTGATTTACGACACACGACACTCAACTCAAAACCGGAGAAGCTTAGTGGCAAAGTAGAGAGCAGCACTTCAAACAAACTCAACTTCATCTATTTTCATGGATTTAGTGGATTATTATCAAACAAACTCGTCAAAATTTAATAAAAAACAAACTAATTCCCGTACGAAGATAATACCGTACTAACGAATGAAATATAGATTTTTTAAAAATATAGAATGCTGCGTTAATTACTTGAAGAAAACCATTCATTCGCACCCAAAAACACCACCGTGTCATGAGAAATAAGGAAGTAATTTGTTTCTTTCTTGAACAAATATTAGATGGATCATTATTCCTCTCGTATAGGATAAATTAAACATCGTCTTATTAAGCGATGCAGGGATAATGATGGTTCCTAACATAAATGAAATGCAAGAGTCTCCTACTAAGAGAGAGGAAAGGGAGACATACTAGACGATATAATTGCTCCAGTTTTTTTTTAAAAAAGTCAATAGCCGGATTTGTTGCCAAGATAACCAAATGAAAAATATTGCGCTAACAACTATTAGGTACGTGATCTAGAACTGCCTTTGATGTACCTATTATCATCAAGCAGCGATATGCCATAATAAACAGAATCAATAGCGATGTCGCCTGCGATATTAAAACTAGGATATGATGACAGCCATGGCACTTGTTAGTCTACGAGAATGAAGTCGGTAAGCAGTTTAGCCTGATTAAAAATACAACTAAGTCTTGAAACGTCGCCTTTCAGATCCCGTGCTCTACTCGATAGTAATAATGTAGTGCTCCGTGCGCATGAGTCAAGCATAGATAGGTTACGCATCTTGAAACGTCGCCTTTCAGATCCCGTGCTCTACTCGATAGTAATAATGTAGTGCTCCGTGCGGACGAGTCAAGCATAGATAGGTTACGCATCTTGAAACGTCGCCTTTCAGATCCCGTGCTCTACTCGAGTAATAATGTAGTGCTTCGTGCGCATGAGTCAAGCATAGATAGGTTACGCATCTTGAAACGACGTCCCACGGCTAATGCGCGCTTGTGATAGCATTTCAACTTTCCTGTTTAGGATTTCGATTTTCTCTACTTAACAAAGTGCAAGTAAACTTATTTAAACAATATTGAAAAGAAATTTCCGACACTCTATAAAGTTCTTCAGTAATTATGCTGACAAATTCAATCATTGTACGATCTGATATATCTCAAGTTCTCAGAAGAAACTTATACCTCACACTATAACACACCCTACTGGTAGATAATGGGAATAGTAAATAATAGATGATGATAATAATATTAATATTAATGATAATAATGATAATAATATAACAATGATAATAATAACAATGATAATAATGATAGAGTAGTATCATAAGTAAGAAAATGGTCTTCGTTAAATTCGAGTGAAATATGAAGATTCATTCTCATTTCTCTGAATACTCAATAAAAAAAACGACTTAATAAAGAAACACATTCTAAAGGTGAATAAAAAGAGAAGATCATCAATAAGACACCAATTAACATATTCATAATAAGCCCATATCATTGGTCTAGAACAGTGACAGTCCGTCTTCTCTCGGCAGAAAATTAGTTCATTTTCCAAATATTGACAACTTCAAAAACATGTTTCGCATAATTTTGAATAAAATACTTAAAATCTAATTGTATCAGACTCCAGGCAAGAAGCGTTGTTGACCAAACTAACCGTTTGTTTAAATAAGAATAGGCTTCTTACGTTCGATGAATAAAAGGCTTAAGAAGGAAAAAACGTTCAATAAAAAATAAAAATATTTGCAAGGTTCGTTCACGATTTTGTTCCTTAGCTCAGTGTCAGTTTATTTCGGCATTCGAAAATCTCATTCATCTAAGGAGTTCCGATTTCTTTTCTTTTCTTTCTCTTTTCGTTTTCTTTATTCTTTTGGATTGTTCAGCTGATTGTGATTGCTGACAGAACGTCATTGACGGTTTACATACGCCAAATAGCGGAGATTACTGGTCATCTAAGCCACTTGTTCAAATTTCCTCTAAAAAATTAATAAAACTGCTTTTGACTTCTCGACCAATGAGAAGGGAACGTCAATTTGATCTTTCATTAGCAGAAGAAATTCAAGGCCTTCAACGGCGGTGTAATTTGTTTTTTAAGCATTATCTCTGTATATTATCTCACGAGAGGCTAAATACTGCAGTCGCGGGAAGTCGACTTCTAGGATACATCAACAACAACGATGTTTTCTTAAACTACAGTATAAGCGGAACTTCAAGTACAGTGTGACACTATCGAAGGAAAAACGTTGCCCGTCACGGAACTAGCTGTCGCCCTGGAAGTGAAAGAATAACCACGAAAACGAAATATTTGGCCCAGAACAAGATGGATAAACTGAACATCAGCTTAAGCACAGCCTCCTCGTCTTCGAGGACGTGTTATCCGTTCAGTTCTGTGTGGATGTACAGATACGATCTCATCAACGCTTGTATTCTGGCTGCCATCATCGAGGCCATGATTCTTGTCCCCATCACTATAACAAACTTCTTAGTCATCGTAGGAATTTCTCGAACTCGTTCACTTCATTCGCCTGCGAATTTCCTGATATGTGCTCTGGCTTTTTCAGATTTTGGCGTCGGGATACTGGCCTTGCCGTTCCACTTGGCATCAAAGGCTTTTCTCTTGAGGCAGGATTTTGACGGTTGGTGTATTTCGACGAGGATTGCTTATGGCCTTGGTGTTCTATTAGCTGCCGTGTCTTTAGTGACAATAGCCGCAGTTAGTGTAGAAAGAACTGTTGCGCTTTATTTAGCGTTGCGTTACGAAATGATCGCTTCCAATGCCAAAGTCATCACCTTTACAACATTGACTTGGATAGCAATGGCACTGCTTTCAGTTGTCCAGTTTGTGGATTTATTTTCTTATCAGTTAGCAGCCGCTTTCATCACGTTTGTCTGTTTTACAATGAGTTCTTACTGCTGTTTGAAAATCTATTGCTTGTTAAAGCATCACAGAACACAAATTACAATCCAAGAAAATGTATCGGAGTACAACACCACCACGTCACAAACCGACAAAGACAAAAGCAGTGCTGTTCAGAAGAAGAAATCTTCGGCTTCCCTTTTATGCCTTTACGGCTTATTTCTCCTGTGCTACTCCCCGTATATTGGAGTACAGCTAGCGCTGATGTTACAAGTTGATAACAGCCATATTCATGCTGCTGAAATCACTACAGTGAGTATAGTTTTTATCAATTCTGTTCTCAACCCGGTCTTGTATTGTTGGAGAATGCGAGATATCCGTCGTGCCATGATTTCTGTTCTTCCATCTTGTATACGGCAAAGGAACACTGTAGAACATGAACCGAGCCAAGGGCAGCAATCTATGGCACCAAAAATAGGCTGCAAAATTAGCCCAAGCTATAAACTTCACACTAGAAGTAATGGCGAAATTTCAAAATAGAATTATAATGAAAAAGATATATAAAAAACTGTCTCATAAAGCATCTGGGAATCCATTTTCTATCGATAAGGAATTCTATTCAATTTTGGAGTCGTACAGTATTTGTTTATGAACGGCTGAGCAAATCCGAGGGTCGTGCAGTGCAAAAGACCTTTGGATGGTTTGTTCATTTAAATATGGGTCATTACTTTCCAGCGAATTGATAGATTGAAGAATATACGTGTTTTTGGCGGTATTCTTTTGGTGATAAGCCTGGGTTTTATTTCTTGTTTCATTTTCGAGGTATTATTCAGTTTCTATGTGAGGAAAAAAAGGGACGTGGAATAAAAACAGCAGAGAAAAAAGAGCAACGGAAATCGTAGATAAGATCAAGGCGAACCGATTAAAAAACTTAAGTTCAACAAAGCCATTTTATTTGTCGTCAAAACTGCGAGATCTTCAACGAGATAAGTGGAATATTAAGAAATTTATCTTCTTTGATAAACAAATTCGACCAAAAATGACAATGGTAGCCTTGGGGTGGCATATACGTTAATGAATCCTATTCAAGTTAATCTTCCATCATTTTTTCATCTGTATGGCTGACAAGTTAAACTTGCAGGGGTTTGAAGGCGGCCATCTTTGAAGACAGGGACAAGGCCAAGTTTTGCATGACGAGAAAATTTGTTTTCAGTATGGTCAAAAGAAATGTTTCTCCTTTATATTGCTACAATGAGGCGATATTCATTTCGACTAATAATTTGAAATAAATAACTCATTTTCGAAGGTTTGTCGCCATTTTGACCATCCGCCATGTTTGTTGGGCCAGGATCAAACGCCATTCTTCACAGAAACCGAACGAACCTAAACCAAATTTGCAAAAGTTATTTACGGATTCATTTGCTTTGGCCCATATAAAGTGCTTGACCTGGACCTTAGTCTTAAAAAAGCCTTAAATATTTTTACATGCAGGGCACGTACAATGAATCTTGCTTCATTAGAAACAACTTATAAACATTTATAGCTTTGTTGTCAACGGAGTTTAAACCTTATGAAGTTTTTTTTAAAAAATTAAGATTGTGAACTAACAAAATGATTGATTTTCAATAAATACAATTTTATGGAGAAATAACTCGCAAAATGGAGAATATTTAAAATTTAAATTTCTCAAAAAAAGGGGAATGTATTTATTTTCGACTCAAACTTAAAAACCTGAGTTTGGTTTGCTCTACCCTATTTCTAAATTTTAAAATTTTCAACTGAAGGACTTGCAAAACCGCGTACAATAAAACACTCACAAACCAGAAAAAAATGCTAGTTCTTGTGCATCGTGTATGGCTGCCTATTTGTAGCAATATTTAATCCTTATAATATATCTGTGAATTTAAACCTTATATCTGTGAATTTAAACTTGTTGATTTAAATTTAAACCTATTTTGTTTGTGAAT
>WUCR03234274.1:2861-14435 GCA_009858155.3 Phymanthus crucifer
TGACTGGTTGCGTGTGAATGACCACTCAGGCCAGGCCCTGACTGGACTCTGTCTGATGACTGGTTGTGTGTGAATGACCACCCAGGCCAGGACCTGACAGGACTCTGTCTGATGACTGGTTGTTATTCAAGCCCTGCAATTACTGCTACATCAAGACTGTACCTCAAACTGGTTCAGAAACTCCTGTCTCATATATGGACTTGGAGGTAATGCACCATCTCCTATACTTCTTCTAGCTTGGGATACGTTTTCCATAAGATCTTCTCTGTAATGTACTACTGAATTCATGTCATGATGTATTCTACAATAAGGATCATATCTGTAGAGATTATTCTCTTTATCTGATGCGGACTCTGCTTCATTCTGATCATCTTCCCTGAGTGTCAGTGACCCTTCAAAGCTTCTTTCAGGAATGCAATACATATCACTTGCTGGGTGCAACATGAATTGTTCATTATAATGTACATCTCTTTCCTCTAGCTGTCTATCAAATTGCTTTTGGATGTTTATATTTTTCCTCAATCTTGCCAACTCTTGTTGTCTTATGAGGGCTATTTGCTTTTCTTTTTCATCCATCAATTTTTTCCTCATCATTTCTAGCTTTTCTAGAGCTCTGTCCTGTTCACTGTAAGTCTCTGTAGTTTTCATATTAACCACAGCACCATGTTTGACTGGTGGGTTTTTCTTTGCTCCTTGACTAGATCTAGTATCAGGTCTTTGCAATTCATTAGGGGTACTTGTAATGGGCTTCATATTCTGGTAATGTGATTGATTGGTGTGGTGGGCTACACCATCCATGTTGAGCTTGCGTTGAACTGACTTAATAACTGTCTGCTGCATAGCTTCAATGGCAGATAATTGTGATGCTACACTAGAATCTAACACAAACAAAAAAAACAACATTATGGTTATTAATAACAACATTTTTAGGAAGAATGTTATTCCTCTCTAGCATCTTCTCATGTAGTCTATATTTTAAAATAATTTGGGTTGACTATTTGTGCCATTTGCATATCATACCTGTGAATGCCATTGATAAAACAGTAGATGCCAGTGAATCTGATGCAGAAATCTCCTTTTCACTGCTTGAGCACTCTCTCTGAACTTCATTCCTTGTAAATATTCTATCACTTCTAGATGCTGAACTTTCTTCCTCAAGGGATAGGTTCCATAATGTCTGGCTAATCCCACTTGACTCATTTGTATCACTTGTGGGAACTTTATTTTTTCTGGGAGACAATGAGAATTTGTAGAGTTTGGGTTTTTGAAATATTGAAGAAGAATCAGGCAGATCATCTTTGTGTAAACTATTATAGTTCCCTTTGTTATCTTGTAGTATCTTGATAGAATCAGGGGAAACTTGATTTGTCTTGCTATATAACATCTTGTTCTCCAGTCCTTGAATATTTTCTTTTTCTAGTGCATTGCTGTTCTTGGGTTTTCCTTCAGAAATGGGAGCATTTGTTCTTGTCTTTACCTCTTTCCTCTGAAAAAAATGGAAAGTTACCAGCATTTGGATTTGCTTCACTCTGATATAAAAATCAACAACTTTATTTGAGTCTGAAAGTCTTCTAGCTAAACAGCTAACCAGGAAGATAATAGAACTACAAGATACACAGGAAAAAAAAGGAAAAAAACATGTATGGTTATTATTATGAAAACCATTATAGATTAATGGGAATAGTTCTACTTTCAGAACTATTCCCATTAATCTATAATGGTTTTCATAATAATAACCATTCATGTTTTTTTCCTTTTTTTCCCTGTGATATTTGATAACTATATGTTTATACTAGCTTCTTGTGAGAGGGTTCATGTGGGGTGAAATAAGGAGACTAGGAAATCAGATTTCATTCCCTGCAACTGGCAATCACAAATAAAAAATGGGAATGGGATTTGAACAAAGCCTAGGTTAAGGACATAGGATTTGGGAAAATTTAGACTGGGAAATAGGATAACTATCCCTCCAGTAACTATACCTTACCTGATATCTGTCCATAACTTCCATAACATTCAACAACAAGTTGGAATATTTTTGTTTTTTTGCTTCAAAATGTTTTTGTTCCAGATCCACAGCTTTCCTTCGGTATTCACGCATTTCGACCTTTTCTTCGTCAGACAACTGGAAAACATTTGAAAAGAAAGTTTTATCAAGGATTATGTAGCCGATATGCTCGCCAAGAGTGAGATAAGAGGGAAAAAGATGATGTACAAATTTCTACTGTACAGCAAAATGCACTTATGCAAATAAATCTGATATCATCAAGTCACGAAAGACGACCGACGATCAAAAATAAAGAAAAAAAGATTTTGGTGAGATCAACCTCTTAATTAGCAGGCCAACACAACAAGCATACTTACCAGTGGTGGAAGAATCTTTTCCCCATCGATACAAATAAAAGATTCTTGCGATTTTGCAGCAATTACATCCAAATAGTTGGACTGGACGCCATTTTCTTGGTTGTCATCCTGCAAAAGTTCCTGTAAACATTTATGGATTTCCATCGCAACAAGAAAAATAACTGTTTTTACTCCTCTGCGAATCTATCACTGATCAAAGGTATGTAATTTAGGCAAAGTAAACGGTAAATTAATTAAATACAAATAGAAATGCTCAAACAAACAACGTCCCTTCACCCCGCGCCATTTTTGAAAAGTGCTCCTTTAGACTTAACGAAGATCATCCGATTACTTTCCGACAGTTCCGAGCACATTCCGATAAGCTCCGATAATATTTTCCATATTCAAAGACATTCAATACAAAGCAATAATTCACATACTCTATTAAAAATAGAATGAAAAATACAGATTTGTAATTTAGGTCTTGAAAGAACAAATTGCTGTAAATGAATTTTAGACTGACGAAGAAAATAATAGGTCTCTAATAATATTTGATGGGCGAAAGAGGAGGGCTGGCACTAGTGTACCTCCACACAAGCATCGTGCAGGAACATATCCTTCCAAGAAGAAGCTGTTTCTTTCTTCCATTTTCTCCTTCATTTACAAGGTATTTGCTACCTCTCTTCCTGTATTTGCATTTGCATGTTTTAAGCTTATTTTATGAAGCATTCAAGTCTTAATTCTTGTGTTTACTTCGGTGGAAAACAAGGCGTTATGGTTTGAAGATTGTATGGTCTGCCAACTGAACGTTAAGATGATTCGTTAGATTTTGGACGATAACAGAGAAGTCACGGAAGATAATGCTACTTTTATTGTTCGCAGATTTCAAATTGCAAAGTCTTATAGTTATAGAATGTATACAAGTTATTTTTTTGTGATCTGGTCAGTTAGGAATGTCGACTGAGAAGAAGGAGTCGAGTGACGAGAAGGCAGTAGATGGCAGTGTCCATCATCATCATCATCATCGTGGCCAACATGGAGTCTCATCCTCTCCTAAAAAATATTCCTCTGGAAGTCCTAGTGACTCCCCTACACACAAGAGAGCGCCCTTCTTAGTCCCTAGTCCTGTTCCAACAAGAAGAACCAGGACCACATCACAGTAAGTACACTTGTGTGTGTGTAAGATGTGTTCACGTACATGTTATGGAAACTACTTTTATTCACGGACCATGCTCATCTTGGCAGTGAATAAAACCAAAAGCGCATTATTATTGTAAAGAAAAGTCTTAAACATTGAAAAGGTTAATTCCTTATTCATTGATTTCGTGTAGTGGAATACATTAATTAGTTAAGTACTAAGTTCTTGTCAAAAGATTCGCATTAGACAGTAGATATAAGGGAAGAAACAGTGTCCATCTTTGATGTGCAATTAACTCTCAAAACAAAGACAGCTTTACCTTTGTATTATGAATGTATAAGGGAGGGGAGAAAGAAAGTGAAAAAAACTGAGTGTATGAACTGAAATTGTAGTTCTATTGTTCTATTGTCGTCGGGTTAACCAAGTACATCATAGGGTTTCCAAACACACAAGTGAGATTTTGGTCATCCACACTTAGGGAAAAAAAGAAGTGGAAACAGCAAGAATCAAACTCAGGACCCTATATGTGAAAGAACTACTATAATGCCTATCTCAGTCCTAACCCTAAACCTAACCACTCAACCAAGAAGCGATTCGCTTGGGTGCAGTGCTATTTTTCTCATATTTATTCAATGGATCATTAGTATATGCTAATAAAAAAAATATTATAGCTCAATTTATGAAATCATAGGGTATGACTATTAGCCGAATACAAGAAATTTGAATTTGAATAGAATTCCCCTGTTAATCCCAGTATACAACGATATTACCAAAATTGTTTTTTATGATTATGATGGAAGAAATGATAGGTTTGGGTCGGGGACCACGCAGGCATCTAGTCCTAAAGGAAAAACAACCAATGAATATTGAAACAAGAGTTCTACATCCATAAGCCCTAAAGCCTTTCCATTTAGCCTCTTCTAAAAGGGAAATAGATACATCAGCTATATTTTATTTATCCTGCCATATTCCCAAGAACAATATCAAACTTGTATATGAGTTTTAAGTGTTCTCATTCAATCTTAAAATTGTGGTTTTTAGCCTGAGAAATCACAACTATATCATATATTGTCCAACATTTTGAACCTTGTAACATGTTACAAAACCAAAATCAACAAAAATGTGAGTTCAGGTTTTTAAATTACAGTATATTATGTTGATCCACATGTATAATATAAAGAAAATATTGGTTTGAGTGATCAACTAGAGACCAGCTCAAATCTTGCTACAGGGCTCAAAAGAATTTAGTGTTTGAACTGAGATGTAAGCAACATGGCATGTGGTGATGTCAAACATATTTGAGCCTTGGACTTGAGTGCAGGAGGTTGCAGGTTTGAATGCCTGCCAGACCTTTCACTCCGGGTCTTAATTGAAATAAATAGGAAGGTGCTGCCTTTGTAATTACATCTGCAAATGGTTAGACCATTGTGTGGCTTGGATGAGCATGTAAAATGGGTCCTGTCTCTTCACACTACCTAACCTCATTTGAAGGGTCGTAAAAGAAACCACTGAAGACGTAACAAAACCCTGGCAGTGACCACCCTCAGTGTCTACACTTTATACTAACCATCTCATTCATCTCATTGTAAAGTGCCTTTGAACATATTCACATCATAAAAGTGTGCTATCCATTATCATTATCATAATTATAACACATTTAATGTATATGCTGTGACTATATTTCTCCCTCAGGTCAAGAATTGCTTCAGAAACCCCACTAAGAACTGGAATATGTAAGACATTTTGTCGTAGTAAAGGACATGGTTTCATATTGCCAGATGATGGAAAAAAACAAATATTTGTCCACATATCTGAGTAAGTACAGTAGAACAGAAAAGTCCACCTAGATAACTACCGGTAGTTCCTAGTAATAGTAGTAATGAAATTCCTCTTCAAAACGTATTTTATAGTTTGCTTTTCAAATAGAAATACAAATTGCGGACTATTGATACTGTGCAGATGACATGCATATCATAGGCATTATCGATGATTTTGAACGTGGGCGATTTCGAGTGGGCAATATAGTCCGTGGGCGAAATCGATGGATACCGTAATGAAGATTCCTCTTTTTCTTACCTAGTATTGAAGGTGAATATGTTCCTAAAGAAGGTGATCGTGTACAATTCCGTACCTGTCCATTGCCCCCCAAATTGACTGAGGAGCAAGCCGTAGAAGTTACTATTATAGAGTACCATGGTCAGCATGAAAAATGGTGGAGCAGTAACTAGAATATGGCATGTACATGTTATTTTTAATAACTATGAATATTGATCTTACTCAGCATCATATTCATCATAATATCCCTGCTTTCATCATTATCATTATTATTTACTATTAATTTTTTTACCTCTGCTTGTGCCAGCATTAAATAATTACCTGTAAAAAACATCTTAGATATGTCTCATTTTGCTGGAAAAATTCTCAGGAATATAACTTGGGCAAAAAAGTATCAACTTGCTTTATTGTGCCCTTTGTCTTTGATGACTTGCTGATTGTATAATGATAAAGTGATACTTTGTGTACCGAACATAAGCACTATGATAGGAATGTGCTAAACAAGATCACAAAGGTTTTTCAGACCACCCTTAGTTTAACAACCAATTCAATTTCTAGTTGGCGTTGACAAAAATCGTTTTGTTCATTCACTGGACATTTACTATGTTGAGGTAAGATAAAGAATTGTTATTGAACTAAAATACCAGCTGGTGGTTGTCATGACGACTGGTTGGTTAGCTCAGTCATACTGTCATTATGGCAATGATATGACTGGACAAGCTCCATTCCTGCCTTGACATTTTACAGTCGCTTGCAGATAACTTTCCCGAATGGTTTCCGGATTAGGTTCCAAAGTTGTGAAGTTCCCAGACGAACTTCGTTAATTCAGCTGAAGTTTGTTTTGAACTTGGGAACTTCGATTTGAATTTGTGAACTTCGCTGATCTCATGTAGACTTTATTGATGAATCCTTTTACCAAACAAGGAGCATACCAGCTCTAGATAGAAAGGATAATATTTTAATAACCTTCTTTCTAACTAGAGCTGGTATGCTCCTTGTTTTGTAAAAGAATTCATCAATAAAGTCTACACGAGATCAGCGAAATTCACAAATTCAAATCGAAGTTCCCAAGTTCAAAACAAACTTCGGCGCGAATTAACGAAGTTCATCTGGGAACTTCACAACTTCGGAACCTAATTCAGAAACCGTTCGGGAAAAGTAATCTGCAACCAAATGTAATAATATGAAATGGAAGTGTTTCTAAGACTATCATCTCTTATGTTACCAAGCATGAGCCATCACTCTAATGCTGTAATTTGTTTTTATTGAGAAAAATCCTCTAAAATACTGTACTTTAAAACAATAATTTGATATTATAGAAATTTTGCAATGAATTATTACAGATCAAAAACCTTGACATGCTACATGACGTCTTCAATTTTACACCCAGGTTTTGTCCAAAATAAACTATGTACAATATATATTTTTAGTTTTTTGACTGATAAGGATTAAATTACTGTTTTTAACCTTTTTGGGCTTCCTGTGTAGTTATGCATATTTGCCTGGGACCTATGGTATAGAGTACCAAATTGACCATATCACAAAACCAAAATTTCTGATTTTTTTGAAATTCCATTGACATATTTGAAATGGCATGAGAGTGAAAAACTGCTTACTCTTATGCCCTAATTTTTTTGTGACGTCACACTTTGGTACTCATGGTGGAAACTTCATGTACAGTCTTTCTCACCACAGGAGCCCCATAAACATTTTTGTTTGTTTCTTTATTTGCTTGGTTTTCTTCATCATCGTTGTTGCTTTTTTGTACAAACATTTATTGCACATGTCATCAGCTCTATATATTTTGACAGATCCAGTAGAGGGTGAGAATAAGGCCTTTGATAGGGGACAGGAACTGGTGGAGACAAATCCTTAAAACGGGCTAAATTCAAAACAACCACTCAGAGCGAAAGAAATACTATTTCTCATTAGGCTATTATGATACATGATTAGGCATACGTTAATGGCTTTATATCACGTCTCAATTTTATTGAGGTTTTTGAAAAATCCCCATACATTTCCTTATAACACGACATCACAGGAACCAAGCTTGGGTTACCTGTGGTCATAAAAAGATTTGATTAAAGTGCCACTATAATGAAAATCGTCGGGTGCTTAAATTGGCTGAAAATTCACTGGAATAATCTTTAGGTGCCTAGTAATCACTGGCTGAAGTTTTTCTTTTTTATTCCGATGGGAAGTATTTTATTTTTACGAATTAAAAACGGAGTGTGTGACGTCACTTCCTCAACACGAAGCATCACTCCATACATTTCTTTGTATTTTTTTATTAAAATATCAGCTAGTTCAAATTCAATATTGAAAAAAATGAGTTATAACTCAAATTATTAGCATACTTCATGTACGTTAAACTCATCGGTCGACCTTAGAACTTCCTAGGATTGAGATAAATCAAGAAGATATTTACAAAGAAATGTATGGAGCGGTGCTTCGTGTTGAGAAAGTGACGTCACACACTCCGTTTTTAATTCGTAAAAATAAAATACTTCCCATCGGAATAAAAAAGAAAAACTTCAGCCAGTGATTACTAGGCACCTAAAGATTATTCCAGTGAATTTTCAGCCAATTTAAGCACCCGACGATTTTCATTATAGTGGCACTTTAACTTGTTATGCAGTTGTACCAAGGGTGTGGCAAAGTAACTTTGTTGCGAATTGATACTCGCTGTGACTTGTTTTTTTCCTTTTCTTTCGTCGTTTCTGGTCTTGTCTGCCTTGGTCAGCAGTCATTCACATTGGACAAAAGGGCGTTCTATTGCCTTATGAAATAATAGATCGAAGAGCATCACAAAAGTTCTATGCCTCGTTCTAAATGTTTAATAAGACAATAGAACGGCCTTTTGGCCAATGAGAACAAGCGCTGGCCGCCTGCCTAGCAGTCCCATAATGCATTGCAAGGACGATCCAACCCATTTCTTCTCCTCAGCCTAAGGAAGTACTGATAGAAGTTAATAGTGTACGGAGATGTGTTTGGTTTGTCTGGGTGGGGGAGGGGAGACAATGCATAACATCAGGAGGGTTCATATTACACCCCCCTGACATTGTGTGGATCTACCGACGGCGAGTCGTATAGCTTGGAGCTGTGCGCAAATTCTTCCCAGAAACGGATCCTATACTGCTGTGTCCTTATAAGCTGTTCTTTCTTGTTCTAGCATGGGAGCCAAGCAGCCATTAAATCTCTTAGCACTCTTTGTAGGCAAAGCTTTCTTCCCGTTCCCATTAGTAACTGAGATTTCTTCATCTGATGATATCTTCCTACGGCCCTTCGGCATGGTCATGCTGTGATTGTCTGTAGTCAGGAACGTCATACCTTGGAGCTTATGCGAGTTTTTTCGTACCGTCGCGTTCACATTCCTCCTGAAGTTTGCTGTCGATAAAGTATAGAGTATTGGATTAAGAGCTGAGTTCAGTGGAAGCACGAACACGGCTACCCAGGCGTAGACAGCAGGACTGGCTTGCATGCCAGAAAGAGATGCAATGCCAATGATAATGATAGGAATCCAGCACACAAAGTCTGTTAGCACAATGAACACCATACGCGAACCAATAGACGTTGTAGCTGTTTTCTGCCTCGTTCCAACCAATATGTTGTTCGTCTGCTTGATTTTGATGAACATAAGAAGATACAGGACAAAAATCCCAATAAAGGAGACAAAGTTAAACACTAAGAACACGAACACCGAATACTCCCAACCAGCGGGTTTCTCTGCAGTCAAATGCAGGGGCAAGCACACGCCTGATCGTGCGTAGAAGTCATGAAAGTAATCTAATCCTGTCAAAGGGATGATGGCCAATATGAAGGCCAGTGTCCAGATGATCGCCAGTGCTCTGTACGCACCTGAAAGCTTCAGACTTATATTTCTCAAAGGGTGAGAAATCGCTAAATACCGGTCAGCAGTCATAATAGTTAAAATACAAACCGATGCTTCGCTTGACAAGGTGGAGAGGAAACCACAAAACTGACATAATGAGCTTCTTTTCCATTCCTCGCTGAAGATGAAGTATCTTCCTCGATAGTAACTATCAACTGACCCAATCACAACCAAATACAATCCCATGATGAAGTCTGACACGGCCAAATTAAGAAGCAACAATGAGTGCACTTTGCTCTCGCTTTTGGTCTTTAGCCTCCATATAAGGACAAAACCATTGCCTAATAAGGCAATAGATCCCAGAATCCATATGGAGATTCCAAGGGTAGAATTGGCCATAAGGTCCCCGCATGATGAGAACATGTCCTTTGGAGCAGAGCAGTTGACATTTGACAGCTCAGCTATACAACAAAACTCAAATCTGTCTGCTTCCCTGTAACAGCAAAATATGAATGCAATTCGTTAGACATGGCGTCCAGACCTTTTGACTAGCTGAAGAAGAGATACTCACACAAAACGAAGCTGGGGAAGTGGTTCAAAGATGTCTTTTGGGAGTCGTACGAGGTCCATGTTGTTTTTGAGATACCTGACAGAATACATTCAAACAAGTCAGAGTCAAAGTGGGATGTGCTCGGTTATCGGCATATTTCATACTTACAATTCTTCCAGGGATTCCATCCCACGAAATGCTCCAGACTTAATGGAAGTAAGACTTAAGCCACTCAAGTTGCTGAAAAAGAAGTAAGGAATATACAACATTACGTCTAAATTTGGCGTACATTTAGTAAATAATGGAGTCGTTTGCTGTATTTCTCTTTCGCGAGGATGAGGACTAACCGCAGTACATCGTGGAACTGTTTGGGGTGAATATGGCCCAATACAGTCCCACGATACTCCGCGGTGCGCCAACTCCATGCCTACAGTTTAGTTTAATTCCCTCGATCTCCTAATGAAGCAAAAAAAGATAAGACCAAAGTGATTTTGTCCTAATTGGTAAGATTCTCACTGACATATATCACAATATTAAACTTATTAAATTACAGTTTTTTCACTTTGCTCAAGCCAAGGAAAGCGTCGTCTTCAATCGTTTTGATGTTGTTTTCTTGAAGAAATCTGAAGCAAACGAGAAAATATACAATTCACTGCCAAGAAGTTTATTAGCAATGACACCATTGCATGTCAAAAATGATTATTTTTTTTCATTTCGTACTCACAAATGGACTAAAGAGCTCAAGCCATGAAATGTGTTGCTGACGATAATCTTGAGTTTGTTATCCTTTAAATCCCTGAAAAGGAAACACCCGACTATGGCAACATTTATACCGAAGACTGGGGAACAGGAAGGACTGGCGACACTGAGGGTTATCATCGAAAACTGACCCGCTTGGAACTATTTTGTATTGATGATGATGGTGATGATGGTGATGGTGCCAACGACTATGATAATTTTCCTTTAATACTTACAAGAACTCAAGATTCTTTAGTTTCGAGAACGTAAAGGGCAGGATTTCTCTTATCTGATTGCTTTGGAGTTCTCTAAAATATTCAAAATATCATATTATTCGTTAATCCATTCATTACAAGTCAGAGCTTCTTAGTCGGAAGGTACGTACATTTTTCGCAGATACAAGTATCTGGAAAAGCTAGAAGGGCCAAGCCTGTTGATTCTCTTCTTGACGATGACACTATATATGCAAACAAAATTGATTAGTCTGCCTCCTTGTTTCTGGTAATATCAAATATTAGTTCAATAAGTTCTAGTGATGAGACACTTATTAAAACTACTTACATGTGTGTTACAGAATGCGGTAGGTATGTTGGTATACGCGTAATATTCTTCGAATTACATGTTGCAAAGGTTTTGAATTCCAAAACACCTTCTCCAAACTGTTTCTCCCACTTCAGACACTCAGTTGTCCAGCTGCAAGCTACGAGTCAATGGCACGCAGAAACATGATTTGCACACAAGTATATACACAATAAGACAAATAGGCCATTTGCAGGATATAGTCACGTGACTGTTACTGGATGGCAAAAAAATATTGAATTTGCTTTATTTAAAGAATGTATGCCTCGATTACCAGTGTCATATCCAAACCCTTTTACAAAATACATTTTTCTCTTTATAAAATACTCGCGATTTCAAGAT
>WUCR03234767.1:0-14433 GCA_009858155.3 Phymanthus crucifer
CTCTGGCCTCAAAAAGGTACCCCTTTCGGGCGGAGCATCCCCGTATAGCCCAATATAGGGAGTACCCCCCCCCCCCCTCGGGGGCCAAGACACATTTTTTCTTTACAGTCAAACGTTGCGGATAATTTTTTTTTCATTATTTTCTCTATCGAAGTTGATAATAAATGACGTCATTTACTCAACCCTTTTGTTCTTGTAGTTTTTAAACCAAAGTTTCTCTAGGATCGTAAAATAGCACAAATGATAAAAAATTAGACAACGTTTTTTAAAGACATGTTTCGGCATGCTTATGCCATCTTCAGTTTATTAATGATAAGGAATGAGTGTTACAAGTACATATACACATGAATAAATATTTAAAATGACGTAATAGATAACAATACAATAGACAAAAATAAGTTAAAAAGGTATTGACATGATATAAAAAGTTTCTCTACTGCAAGCCGGTGGTTCACAAGCAAAAAAGTTTGGTCAATCTGGCTTTTATAATATTAATTGAGTCATATTAATCCTAAAATATTTGAATTATTCGGACTTCCAAAAACACGGGTGGTTTCATCTAAGTGCCCCCTTATATTAAGGCTTCGAGATACTCTAAATCTGCCCTAAAAAGATCTCTTTACCTTCGAATGCAAATTGCCCATTTCAGAGATCACATGTCATTCCCTCAAGAAATGTTCTTTTGTTCAAATATTTACACATGAAAGAATCAAATCCCAAGAGTGGTATCACGTGGTCTGAAATGGGCACAACAAACAACGAAGGAAAAGAGGTATATTTCCCTTCAAACTGCTCTCTCGTTATTCAAAATTTCCATTTCTAGCATTCACCCCAAGCAAAAAATATAATGAGAAGAAAACCGTCGCTCGATCTAACTACTCTTGCTATATAATAGAATTCTCAAACGAAATCTGCAGAGATATCTGAGCACCAAAGATGGCTCAGCTCCCAACCAAGAATATTCAAATAATATCTGGACTCGCAAATTTCTTGACTATCAATCAAACCTCTAAGTAATAAAAAATAAATGAAACAAAAGCGCTAATGTACTCTTTACTTTGAAGTTAACCAAGAGTACCAGTTGCTGATGATCCATTTCTGATAGTACCACCACCGCAGTTCCAGTAACATCTTCTCCAAACATGATAATCATTAATATTCATCATCATTTCCATACCGGGAGGTCTGGGTTCTAATTTTCCTCTTCTAAGGACAAATGTCTCCAATATGGCGGACATTTGAAATCATGGTGAAGCTTTTGTAGTTCTGCTTTTTGTTTCAATAACTTCCGAACAAAAGATTCCAAAGGAGAGTTTCTAAAGTTCTACCGTTTATCCAGAGATCTTGATATTCAACGTGAATATACAAAAGTCCTGAAAACATCGGGAATTAACTGGGCAACTGGGCACATTTGTGCCGAACACTGGAGTAATGGCTTCGTAATGCTGCGTTCATAAATATATGGCAGAGGAGGATGCAGGTGAAATCTTTAAATGACAATAAAATGTTTTAACACCCCCTTAAAGTCCCCTTAAATATAGCGATCCCCCTTGGCACAGGGAAAAAAATTGAAAAACCATTTATGTTTTTTTAATGGGAATTGCTCATTAACCATTGAAAAACCGAACACCAACCATTAATGTTTATGTTTATTAATGTTTTTTTTTACCGAAAACCATCATGGTTTATAATGAAAAACATTCATGGTTTTTAACTTTTTTTTCCTGTGTGGGCAAGGCTTGTAGCTACTTCAAAAATTTTAGCATCCCCCCCAATTTTTTGACAAAAAATTAAACACCCCCATTTTACTGAAAAACAATTTTCACATCCCTCCTAAATTTCACCTGCCCTCCTTCTGCCATACATCTTCCTGATATTACAGTACCTGCCTCTCAAGTAAAGATTTTGAAAAAAAGGTACATAAAGCAAAATCCCGCATCCAGTAAAAGGTCAAACCGACGAAATGCGACAAAGCTAAAATAGTAAAGTTACAACGAAAACTACTTTTGGTCAAAACGTTTGTTGAGCGTAAAGAACCAACCAAAAGGACCGCTTCTCAACCGAGAACAAAGAAAAGAAAGAAGCTTTCAACAAAGGAGAAAGAGAGTCTACAAAAAGAGAACAAAAATCACAGGGAGCCCGGCTCCACTACTTTTACTAATTTTCGCTTATGTAGTATATACTTTTTGACGAGGTGTTCCTGTGCTTTTATCTTTTAAGCATAAATCCCATGCGGGATTCCTGTGGTGTAAAATGAGCCTTCAAGTACGGTTATCAAGCATCAGATGACGGATTGAAATTTGATAGCGGGTAATTCAAATGAGTGTAACGCATTCTGTTAGTAATTTGAGGGTCACTAAACGAATACGTTACGCTCTATTAAATTTTAATCCATCATCTGATCCTTGTTGACAGCCAGATAAAAGCACAGGAACACCGCGTCAAAACGTTTGTACTACATAAGCGAAATTTGTAAAAGTACAAGTACTGGAGCTGGGCTCCCTGTGCAAAAATTTGTTAGAATTCAAATTTTCCGAATTTCCTGAGTTTCTATTAAGGATATTTTCTTTCATCAAGCCGATAAGCAGTACCTTGATTACTTTTGTGGTCTCACATACATGCCATACAGGGTATACAAATTTAGATTTTTCTGTAATAAACCGTTGTAGGATCACAGCGGAACAACCCACCCAAATGCTGACGGAGTGTAAGATGCTGAAATACAACTAAGATTCTAACTGTTAGAGGCTTTTGAAAACAGTACTTCTTGAAAACTAATAGTCTATACTATTTAGTGACTACTTTCTTACAAGTCTGTATTAAAAAATAAAGTTGTAACGAGAGAACTATTCTCATAAAGTTTTACTTTTATATACTGTTCTTATATATTGGTCTATCAGGATCTGACCTTTTGGATTTCAGTTTAATACGTTTTTGTTTTAATAAAAGAAATAGTTTAAAGTTCTAGATGTATTTCAGTACAGTTGATATCATTGCTAGTGTTCTCAAATTAATTTTCCTTCAAAAATTCAACTCTCTTGGAATAAACTTTACATAGGAATTTATGTAGGATGTAAGTGGTTTCATACTTGAAAACTCTGGAATGCGACCAAAAAACCTTTTTCACAAAGTTTTGAAGTGCTTGTTTTCTGAGTGCTGATAACAACATTAAAACATCATCCTTCTTAATTACAAAAAATGATGCTGACTGTGTTTCAGGATGATATGATTCTAGAATACCGTAGCTAGCTCCAGTAAGGAACTGTTCATTAATTATCGCTTGGGGGGACTGGAGGAAAAGTAGGAGGGGAAGGGGAAAAATTTTTACAACCCCACAATTCTATCAAAAAATAGTTTTAAGACCCCCTCATATGACCTCTGAAAAAAATAACAACCCCCTTAAAAAAAATTCTCAACATGAAAAGTTTGGCGAAAAGTTTTAAACTCTCTGACATACTATCCTTGTTTCTTTCAACCCCCCTCTAAGTCAGCAAACACCATTAAATCCCCCCCTCGTTGTATGAATTTTTTTCGAAGCCCCCACTACTTTTCCTCCCGCCCCCCCCCCCTAAGGGATAATTGATGAACAGTCCCTAAACTCCATCTTTAACTGCGGTTGAATGTAGTAGCTTGGCTGTTTTGCTAAGGATGAAAGTGGGCCAGCTGCTTTTTCAGCTCTTGTTTTGATTTCCAATAGAAGTGGAGAAGCTGCCAGGGCATCAGGCATAGTACACTCAACAAAATTACTCGCTTCTGATTGGTCGAGAGGAGTACAATTATAGCGTTAATTGTACTCCGTACGAGTACCGAATTAAGTCGCTATGGAAACACAGCCAATGGCCAAAACCATGTCAACAGCGGCAAGTTTGAACGCAAAAATGGCCGAAACGTTAAAAGAAAAAGCGATAAACATAAATACAAAAAAAGGACACAAACCTGGTTGAACGTTTGGTACAGCGGGGCTAATTTTGTTGAGTAGACTATAAACAAAAAAATCGCACGATTTTCTCGTACAATTTGGAATTAATAGACACTCGTAATGTTTTGAAAGTTCTTAAATTGCACTCGCCTATCGGCTCGTGCAATTACTAGAACTTTCAAAACATTACTCGTGTCTATTAATTTCCAAATTGTGCTCGAAATCGTGCGATTTCCTATACAAATACGCGCGGTATTTTTCATTAATTCTTCTCGAACGGTGGTAATTCCAATACAAAGTGCTTGCGTTCTGTTGTTTGGTGATTGTAGCAAGAATTTCTTCATAATTGATGTGTAACTAAACGTGATGACTAAACGTCCATGTATCTTTTTAGTTGCGTGTTATTTACGGTAAGGGCAAATGTCAATGAATGCTTTATGTTCACATGGATAATCCGACTTTACAACAAACATCTCGTTACTACGGTGCTATCCAATGGGAGCTTATGTAAGAACGAGTATGATTAGAAGCCAATCACAATCCATTACATATAATCGTGCAAATCGCAAGGGGTGCAGAAAAAGCTGTGTGGCGGTGTTACGCAGACGGACTTTACGAATTAAATTCCGGATGTGACGCAGGCTACCAATCCAATCAGCAGTGTTTTGATTATCTTCATGATAGTTTTCTCCACTGGGAAAAGGTGCCTTTCTGATTAATAATATCAACAGGTATAAAAGGCACTTGCTGCTGGAGCTGGGTCTCAATGTTACTCATGATCAGTTCAGAAACTTGAGGAGTATTCGCATACACAGTTGCTTCTTTCCTAACAGAAGTTGCTGAATAAAGTTTTGGAACCTTCTCACATGAAGTTTTCATATTGTCCTTATTAGTAACACATTTAGAAGTCATTGTCCTCTGAATGTTGGTTATTTCATCCCTTTTAAACAATCATCTATTGTCATAGAAACTGAATACTTGCAGTAATCATGATCAAGTAAAGCTTGGCTTGTTTTCAATGAAATACCTGTATTCCAAGTGCTGGGATAGGGTTGTACGGCCAATTGATGAATTTGAAAGAACCGAGTACATAATGTTTAAAGGGCTTGTACCTCAACTCAAATTTCCTAATATTTCCTTTTATCTCTTTGATCATTTCATCAACATTTCTTTTTGACCTACTGTTTTGAGAATCAGCTGCTTCAATCGTCTCCCCTCTTTTTTAACAGCTAATTTGGCTTTCAACTTCGTCAATGGCATCATGGAAATAGAGCTATTCTGCGAGCGATGGTGCCATTTTTGCAGCTGCTCTGAACAGGTAAATGGAAGAATTCACTCTCCTGTTTCCAAGTGATTCAAAAATAGAAGTACTGCAAGAACATGACAGCATAGTCCACGTGCAACCGGACAACAACAATAAGCTTTAACTGGAGTTCCTTTACTAAACATAAAAACAGCTGTACGATGTAAAATACCGTGGGATTTCTTTATCAAAGAAATTGATTTTACAAAGGTGAAGTTTCGACGAGAGTTTTCACATTGACGATCTTTCGGGTATGGTTAACATCTGCAGAGCCTTCCTTTGTTGACCCATACTGCCCTCTCTTTTTTTCAAAGCATATTGCTTGAACATATTAGAAGGTTGGACAGATTGGAAGATTTTCAGAAGCTGGTCTCCATTTAGCTGTGGCAGGTGGAATGCCATTGGTATCAAGACTGCAATCGAATGTGAATGTTTTTTGACTTTGCTGTTAGCTTTTCTATCAGTTTTGGAAACCTTGATAAACGGTTAACTCTTATTTCTAGTTCTTGCTTTGTACCAGTAGTCGATGCACCGTTATTAGCTAGCCAACTCACTTGGTTTTCCTTCGTATCTAGCTCGACTTTTGTCTTGCTATCATAACTACATTCGCTTTTAGACAGTACAGAGGTTTAAAAGCTTGATTAAAAATGTCTGTTTAAAGCAATTTTGGCTATTTTTTTTGAGGTATAGTGTCGACAAGCCGCCATGTTTTTCCCCGCGAAACATTTGTCCCTACAAGAGAAAAACTAGAACCCAGACCTCCCGGTATGGAAAGGGTTGATGATAATCTCTAGACTCGCTTTCTTTTAATGTTAATCAGGAATCACTTGTGGATTTAAGCCTGGTTCTCACTAGCGACGTAAGCATAAGCACAACGACATACGCAAGCACAGAGAGCCCTTCAAGGTTAGTTGGCCCCTTTTCGAGAAGAACAAAACATTCAGTAGACCTTGAAGGACTATCTGCGCTTGCGTATATTTATTTATTTATTAAAGCTACAACCGTGAGATCTTTTAAAAATACATGAAATCAGAAAACAAACTTGAGAAGAGGAAATGAAAAAAGTAAAAAATATACACCGCTCATCAAGGTTGAAGGTCTGACCAACAGGACACCGGTCTCATACGAGGGTCAGTCTGCGTCAGGTTTCCTACGTTAATAGCCTCAACTCCATGTCAAGATGGCGTTCAAGTGACAAGAGTGTATCGGTCTTCTGGATCAGTTCATCAGTTATTACTTGCGGCAGGACCGACTTCGTTACGTCTTCCCTTCAATAACCGTTTGAGTGAACGTCTGAATATCTCGATACGGAAAGCGTAAAGAACTGGGTTGACGAAAGAGTTGACACCAAGAAACCAAAACAACACTGCATTCCAGCATATGAATCTTACTTTCCATGACAACTCGTACAATGCCACGAGGATTTGGCCAGCTATGATGGGAGCAAAGAGGAAGAGAAGGTTGGTGGATATGACAGTGATGATGCGCTTGGCAAGGCGCCCTTCGCGTTGGATTCCAGTATTGAGGCTCGATCTTCGCACTGTCCAGAAAATCCGTGCATAGAGAACGTAAGATATGATATACGCCACAAACGTGACGTTTGTTACAGAGTGGAGGAAGAATATGCCGTCTCCACGGTGAAGATTTATGCAAGAATAGTCAAAAAACGGAGATATCATCTGAAGGCCAACTGGTGTCGCAGCGGTGCCAATGGCGATCACCCATATAAAGACAAGAAGAGTGGCAGCGATCTTACGAGTTATTCGTATGTTAGGTTTAGTGCTGTAGACAATACAAAGGTACCGTTCAATGGTAATAGCAAGACTGGTATGGACACTGGTAGATTGTGCAGTTAGAAACAGTGCAAAAAGACCGTAGCAAATGAAAGGCATCTTTTTATTATAATACTCCAAACTGGACATCGAAGAACGAACAGAAGTAAGGACTATCAACCACAGACCTTGAAGTAGGTCTCCCATGGCCATACAAGCAATTAAGACCATGTTAGCTTTCTTGAACAAACTGGGTGTCAATACAACAGTTGCCATGACGACGGAGTTCATAAACATGGTAGCGAGACCGATAGGGATATTGGGTAATCCCCATGTCTGGATTCCTTCGTAGCAAAAGTCGATAAATTCAAAGGTTATCTCCGAAACTGTTTTATTGTTGGGCGGCGGTTTAAAAATTTGATACCACTGCGTTCCCTCACACGTGACCGAAAAGTTTGGATGCCAAATGGTGGTGAAATTGGCGCCAAAATAGAAAGTCAAGGTAAAGCACCCAAGGTTTACAGTAGCTTCAATTTCCTCTCCATGCTTCATGCCGTCGTTTTTATGCAGATTACAGACAAAATATTGGTTTTCCCTTCCGATTTGAAGTGTATGGGTTGTTACTCCACTGATATACGAGAGGTTTGGAAGGTCCCGGATGTGTTGTCCTGGCAACCGGAGTGGATTTCCTGTGACGTTGAGTTTTGCTAATGACCGCAGTTGCTTTGTAATGTCAAGTGTGTCCCAATTCTTTAAAAGGTTGAAGCTTAAATCTCTAGAAATAAATTATAATACAGTAAATATAACAAAATACATATATGTTGCTTGGGAATACCGAATGCACACAGCTATATTTGGAATGGTTTATAAAATTGGTACACTTTGCTTGCTTCATATTGGAAGCATGCTGGTTAGTACGGGTGGAGCAGAGGTGAGAGCGTTTGGGTTTTAGAAAGACCAAGTATGTGAGTATAAATGTTTCATCACAGGAGCATAGGGTCAATCAAAGGTACGGTAAACGGTATGCGCACGGCACGGTTTTACCGCCAAAAACATAGGAATCTTAGACCGATTAAATAAATTTTGGTACCGAGAGTAAAATTGAAGGGAGCACTCCCCGTGCATCTTATTACAAAACCACGCGACATTTCCTAGAGATTAGATTGCAGGTTCGCTCGTTTGTTTTGTAGTCATATTCAAGTGCCTTCTCGCTTTGATTGCAACCGTCGAACAAAGAAATTAGACTCTTCGGAATGACACGTGGCTGTCGGCTACGCCTCGTGGATCCACACTACTTTGTCAATGTGATGACGCAATTTATCTTCAATAAGAGGACAGACACATAAAAATCTGCTGTCAATTTGTTAATTTGACGGTACATTAAATGCGGTCATACTACTGAGGATGTCACACTGTAGCACTGAATGAGATTGAATAAAATTGTGAAGCTAGGGATGAAATGCATGACTACTGAGAAATCTGAGAAATCTACAGTACGCATTTATAGGTTTTCATAACTGCGTGTCTTACAGGATCTCAAGATTGTTCAGTCCACTGAATGCGTTTCTGTGTATTTCTTGCATGGCGTTGTAGGACAGGTTCCTAGAAGAAAATCAAAACTTTTTGTACATTTCACACCCAGGCAGAAATTTAGCTTTGGAATTGGAAGATTCCGCTTTCGTCATTCTGATTGGGTGATGACCCACAAAGCACTTCAAGATGAGGCGCCGGGGGAACAATGGAATGATCCTAATATATTCTTTTGTTTCCCCTAAGCCTCGTCTTGAATTGCTTTCTACACGACAAGCCAACCAGGATATCAAAGCGAGCTATGGCAATGTATCAGAAGCAACACACGCAAACTCAGTATATTTTTTACCTTGATGAAGTATATAATAAACAACCATTGTTGATGAGCACAGGCGACTAAAGTTCTGCATACGTCAATCCGAGGGGGGGGGAGGATTTGAAAAAATGGGCAAAGGTGGGGGGGGGGGTTACAAACGTTCTCAAAACCACCAGCTCCCCCCTCTATGCCCTGACTTAGGAGCCGTTTATATGGAAAAAGGTTGTCCCTGCCACCAGGGTTTTCCCCCTACTCGAGCCAACTATACTGAGCGTTTATATGGAAAATAGCTGTCCCTTGATCTGTGTGAGATGGCCAAGTCCTGACTTAGAACAGCCCGTTGTTTCAGGGTTTGATGTATTGCATTAAAAACATTGAAGCTAAGCATACAAGCAACTTACAAGACAACAAGATTTTTGTACTTGTGGAACATGAACTCTTTGATGTCGGTAAGGTTGTTTCTGGAGATATCTCTGACAAAGAAAGAAGTCAAATTTTGAAGAAGCATATGTTATTGGAATACTGTGTTATGATACGAATTTTAATTAATACCCACTTCGTATATTTATTAATACACCTATTTCAAAAAACGTTGTCGGGGAGAACGGAGGTTGCATGACCAAAATGAACTGTGGGTACATTTGGTATGCAAAATTTTACTAGTTGCGTTGCCCATGCTTATGTTTCCGTCGCTAGTGAGAACCAGACTTTACAGTTGGTGTATCCATTTTCGAACAAGGGTAACGTAGTAACCACAGTTCATTTCGGTCGTGCAACCTCCGTTCTCCACAACAGCGTTTTTTGAAATAGGTGTATCTTAGATATGTGTTACAGGAAAATCCCATAACTTAGTCTCCAGTGACCTTACTATCATCTCCAAATGCTTTGATTACGTCTAAGTGGCAATAAGATGGACATTCCGAACCGCTAATCAGTGATACACAATAGTAAGTGTTAGGTTTATCATCAAGTAACGAAGTAATTTTTTAATTGGGTAAAAACTAACATTTTACAACCATCACTCCCCATACGGGCTCTTCCATGAGGTTGCCCTGCCAACCCAACCCATCCCTTAAAAATCCCAACTGACAAGGAGGCAAACCAGTTGGCTATTTACAAGTATGGTCGAGAGACTGAATTTGATCAAGGCCAACGCCACTGACCACTGTCGGCCATGCTTCCTCTTTCGAAATTCTTAGCCGACCACCCGTTTGTTGGCATACTATATCCCATGTCACGTTGGAAAAGACGCCATCCAACCTGATTGTGTTTCACAAACATTGTCTAGTGGCCTGTCTGGCTAAGCTTTGGTACCGAGGTGGGGGTCACTCTAATGGAAACAAACATACCCATTTTTCTTTGCACACGCATCAGCCGATTTGATCTATGTCTGTCACACTACTATTACTTAGTTTACATCTGCATGCGCATTGACATCCTCGGGTACCTAGGCCGTCTCGGTCATTTTCACCTTCCCTCTCCCTTTCCCCCCTTCCCTCTCCCCCTCTCCCCTTCCCTCCCACAAGACGCCCTGGGTCCCGGACGATGGCGCAATGACAAAAAGTTAAATTGTTTTTTGACTTTGATAAAAAATATTTGTACTTGTACAACTTACAAGCTGACTACCTCAGGAGATGAAGTGAGTTGACCAAGTTCATTTATTGCTCTCAATCGATATCTCACGTGATAAAAGCTTTCTGAGTCACGTGATGGAGCTATCCAGGTGGTGTTCATCACGTGCTGATCACATGGTCTGCTCGTGTTGGTGGTGGCAAAACAAGAATTCAGGCAACAAAAAGCCAGGAACAAAACGAGGAGCATCATCTGAAGAGAAAGATGCGTCATGTGTGATTGACTGAGCATTGTTTTCTTTCTACTTTGCATTTATTTTTTTAAAGTTTAGTGAAAAGAAATATCTCAATCTCTCCCCTTCCTACATGCCTTCATGAAAAATAATGAATGAATATTTTTATTTAAGTCTCAAACTCTCTAGCCGGGCGCGTGCCTTACCAATCTGGGAGAGTAATGTTGATTTGTACGGAAGGAGAAATACCGGAGAACACGGAGAAAAACCCCCGAAGCACAGTAGAGAACCAACAAACAACTCTACTTACATACGACCGAGCGCGGCGGGCCTCGAACCCGGGTGTACGTCCTTACATCGACACTTCTCTGTGAACGTGCATATGAACTCGTTTCCTAAGAACATCTGGTATTACAGCTGAGCCCGCAATAGAGTCCTTGTCGCATGAGTGGGAAACCTTCACGGTTACAATACGTTACGGTTACGGCAGGAATGTCGAATGTTTTTCTCGAGAATAAATAATTTTACGCAGAAGAAACGTGTACTATTCAAAATTTGAAAAAGAAAATTTGTTTTTTCGGAGTACACCTACTTGCAAGAAGGTTGTCATAGATGGAAAGAACATTTTTAATTTAGTGAGAAAGGAATATTTTAAAAGACAAAAGAAGGGGTTCAACTTCAGTGATTTTCTTTTGTCTTTTAATCATATTCCTTTTCTCACTAAATTACAAAAGTTTCTATGTTCCTATGACAACCTTCTTACAACAAGGTGTATACAAAATAATTTTCTGGTGAACTTTTGTGAGAGGAAGTTATATATACCTTGAAAGACTAAGCCCTAACTTTCAACATTGTAACTACGGTTTCAAAAATTCTCGTTAAGGTTTAAAATTTTGTAAATGCACTGTTCAGGCAAGTGTGAAGATTAAGTTTTCATATTTTTTACAATAGCAAGAAGACGGGACCTGGAGCATGCGCAGTCGTGTGTCCCTTCCATCTGAAAATAGTCACTTTTTCATGCAGCTAACATTTCCTTCATCGGCTTCAAGTCCAACAGTTCCGACTGTTACATTTTTTTATTAAACGGAAGCCAATTTACCAATGTAAACATCTGCTGTATATTACTTTTTCAATTCTCATCTCTTACTTTCCTTCAAGTTTTATACGTTCAGTTGCCTAAAGTGGGTTTTCTTTAACTTTTGGTTCACTATAATTTTTTCATAATGATTATAGAAATTTTTTATCCATCATGATATAATTCATGGCTAGTGAGTTTCTTTTGTCAACAATTTTCCACAGTGTGACACTCACAAGTTCAATAAGAGCTCAGGCAAGTGTAATAAAACCTTTAACCAATTACTTTTAAGACGTGTAGTTAAAGAATAAGACTTGTTATTGAAGTAAGTAGGAATAATTTGGAAGCTTTGAATATTGACGATGCCTTTTGAGGTTCGGACGACAGTCTAGCAAAACCACATTTTGTAGCTCGTTATAAGGGCAGTTTCGCGTATATCAGCTCAATATTTCGTAAAATGCTCTTTTGGGGCTAAAAAAATATGTATCAAATGCGACTTTTTTTAATGAATGCGACTTTGAGAAATAAAGCCTTGAACTTTGACAGAAGTGATATTTTGATCAGGAAAAAATCTAACATTTTTGTGAATATTTCAAAGCAACTTTTTTTATTTCAACAGCATTTAGTCACTAGATAGGAGCAAGAACACTTGGATTACCGCTGCAAGTTAGATTTTTTCAATTAAGAAAAGAGCTGTCCTGTCGTTTGTCTATCCTGCCGGTTCAGGTACAGCGGTAGCAATATCTGCTTGTTGAAAAGACTACAATTAGATTTCCTTGAAAACGTTTAACTTAGATGCGAATAATTTGTTATTTAGAATATTCGCTTTGTACTTTCTGCTCCTACTGCTTGTTTTTTCCTTTTTCATCTCTGTCTCTTTTTCTTTTGCTCTCTTTTCCTTCCCCTCTTTCTTTCTTTTTCATTTTACATTTTATTCTTAAATAACTTGAATTTTTTTTCATAAATATAAAGTCAAAAATGCTTAGGCGTCGAACTTTTGCCTCGTCGAATCTAATTTTCTTTGCATTTGAGAGCCGTTTTCCTTGTAACTAGTCGAAGTATGTAGAACAAACCAGACACACGCCGTCTCCTGCCGCCAAGCAAAAGAGCTGATGTCTTATATAGTAGTTCTTGGCGTTTTCTTTAAGACGTTCTACACAAAGACAAAACTACGCGGCAAAACTTCGACGTCCAAACTTCAGGGTTACCATACAAGTTTTTCAATTGATGTTGACAATGGGAAATCTGAAATGGTCGATCTGATAGATCTGGTAGGGATGGTGGAGGCTGGAAGCTAACCTCATAAAGATTAGAAATGGATCTTGCAATTATGGCTGGAATACTCTAGAATTGTCTATTTTGTGTAAAAAATATTTTTCTTTCCAATAATTCACCAAACTTATATCGACACTGTAGTGATAAATATGTAAATTATACACCGTAAGAAGAGAGAATGCTTACTTACTGACTTCAGACGTTAGTCCTCCGTCGGAGTAAAAGAGCATATCGACACACGATTGCTATGGTTCTCAGATCGACCACTTCAGATCGCCTTTCTTGATATAGGTGTATGGCGAATGCAAACTGAGCACACTTTTCAATAAAGGAAATCATTTAGAATCAAAATTCAATGTTCTACCCTTCTGTTCTTCAAATGGCAGAATGAGTAGAAAGATCCCTTGGAGTGTTGATATTGAAGATATCGAGGTTTTCAAATATTTGATACTGACCAACTGAGGATTTTTCTTGTTGTCGAGAACTGATGCAAAGCTCGAGCAACAGCGTTGTGATATTTGAATATTGCAGTTTGAAGTCGTGTCTTCACAGGAAGCATCAAGACGAAACTAACTCAATTCTTTAGGTAACGTCATTGTTTATGCTTAGGTAATCACGTAACAGGATTTGTCACCGCTCAGATTGCCGGATTTCAAGCCGAGAGAGAGAGTGGGCTGTAGTTATAGTTTTTTCAACGAAAGCTGCACTTTTTTGCGAGTGTGACTGAGTGAGGGAGTGAATAAATCATAATTTCAGACTCCTCAGTGCTGGGCCATAGAATAAAAGTTAAACATGTATTATAATGATCAGAAAAGCTTTAAGGTGTTTCCATACAGTTTCGTGATCAACAAACCGAGATGATGTATAAAAGAAATGGTTCATAAGTAGCGTACATCTATCAAGTTATGGTGCACGCAGGAGGCTACTAAGCACGACAGAAGCGTAATGAGTAGCACGAGATGATAGCCATAAACTCATAACGGGGTTGAAACGTGTAACAACCATACATTTCTTAATAATCAACGGTTAATAAGGAATAGTCAAAACTGGTTCCGCGTACTTTTTTCTGCCATTAAATTTTTTTGCTACCGAAATCTCTCAAAAAATATGGTATCAATACTCCTATTATGCTCATTTGAATATTCCGGATAATGGTTCCAACGTTACGGCGTTTCAACCCCCTTATGAGTTTCTCGTGATAGCTGAATCCCGGGGGGGGACTCTTGCCAATAAAATGCGGGGATGCTCGTCGGAAATTTAAAAAATGACCCCTAAAAGATACCTGAACCTTACAAAGGTGGGCGTCGCAACAAAGATTTTTACCCCTAAGAGATACCAGATGAAATTGGACAAATTTATAGGTATTTTGTATTTCTAATAGTCCCAATGTAGTCCATGAGTTTCAGCGTTATAATTGGACATGATATACGATTTAAGTC
>WUCR03235517.1:0-14433 GCA_009858155.3 Phymanthus crucifer
GCAAACACCAACCTTGCAATTTGATCGGGCAATGTTCCAACTTCCGGTGGAACTTGAAATTTTCAAGTTGCAATTTGGAACATTGCCCGATCAAATTGCAAGGTTGGTATTTGCGTCGCAAACGAACGACTGGTATGACTGTAAAAACATTGTAAAAAGCTTAAATTTGCCTACAAATAGATAGTTCATGATAAAGGAAATGACTGCGTGTCTCCTACCTGGGTGGGCTGCGCGGTATTAACTGCCCCATACAAATCTCTTATTGCTGGTTTTCAGTATTATAAATCTGAAGCTTCAATACATAAACGAGTGTAAGCTACTTTAAACTCCTTATAATTTAACAAAATCACTTGAAATTCTCACTACTACTAGAATAAATGTTTACTTACATTTGTCCAGCAACATTCTCTAGAAACTTATCCTTTTGAATACATATTTATGATAAACCATAACTATAAACTATGAACTATAAAGCGAGCAGACAAAAGCACATGGCATGAGAAGTCTTGACTGCACATGCGCAGCTCCACAGGGAGCCCAGTGTTCAATATCAACTACCACAGGTAGCCCATAAACAAGCCAAACACTGGGACTTACGACTGTGAGTACGAAAATACTGTATTTTAAAAAACAATTAAAAAATAGGGTAAAACAACCAGCTTGCTTATTCTTGGTTTGAGTCATTCCCAAGATAGCAAAATAACAAAGTCATATCCCAATTTTATTATTATTATTATTATTATTATTATTATTATTATTATTATTATTATTATTATTATTATTATTATTATTATTATTATAGTTAGCTGTTCTGTTGTGCTAATGGTTCCAAGGGCGCCAATGACAACAGGTACAATAGTAACTGATTTGAGCTTCCATAGCTTGCTTACTTCTCGCTTAAGGTCTTGGTACTTATCGACTTTCTCATTTTCTTTCAGAAAAACTCTCGTGTCAAAGGGCATGCAACATCAAAAATAAGGCATTCTCGATCATTCTTATGTATCACGACAATATCTGGTCGATTGTGCTGAAGAGTATGGTCAGTTTGAATTTTGAAATCCATTATTATTATTATTATTATTATTATTATTATTATTATTATTATTATTAAACAATAAAGAGCAAATGAAAGTCAAACGATGTTACTAAACGCACGCACTAACACTCCAAAAATATTGTTGAGTAGCCGCCTCAACACTCCACATTAGCCATTCCATACCTTGAGGACTGGGAACGAGTCCCTTAATTTTGATAATGTCAACACAAAACTTATCGAAAAAGAAAGAGTATATCGAGCTTTGTAAAATCCCGAAGTTTGGTGTTAATTGGTTGAATATTGAACGTTTTACAGCCGTTCGAATATGGTAGAATTTACAAAGAAATGTATGGTTGTAGGGACAGTTGCCGATATTCGTTATTTATAAGATCCCATCTCAACGCGATCAACAACATTGCCCGGCTTTATGATGTGAATTCTTTCAAATCAAGTGAAAAATAAATATAGTTGTTCAAGATTGTGTTCAGGCTATCAATAGCTTGTACCTTTATCGAGTGATTTGTGTGTTCTTGATTGAAAACTGTGAAGTAATTATGTACTACACATCTCATTATAAGTAGTGTTGAATCAGTCGCGCGCGGGCTAACAGGGACTTAGAAGTGAAGCCAGCGCGCGGTGATGAGCAGAATTATAAAAGCAGAGTAGTTCATGTGACTACTGATTACCTCAGCGACCATCACAGTACAAACTTCATCAAAAGAGATTTGTTTGGCTGAGATGCCGCTTCCTTGGTCGGCAGTAGAGCCTCATAAACACAGTTATTGAAAAAGAATTATTAATTAAGAATAAAAGTAAACATCGATTAGACCGCTTATTTCTGACCAATATTAAATTTCCGCTGTCCTGTTCCACATACTGGTCGGCCCCTTACATGTCCTAAATACCCTTCCTTAGGTAGTCCATTGGAGCGAGTAATTGCTAGAACAAGACTAAGAAAGCAAATTATGACCTAATGAAACGTGTTTTGCCTCGGATTAAAGTAGCACTTGAGATCATAACGAGGGGGATGGCTTCGGATGCCGACATATCTAGATGTCACGTGCTTGATGACATCACAGACTTCTAAGCCTCCGTTCGCGCTCCGTGCTCGTCAAATAAACTGAAAATAACATTTATTCGCTTTGAGAAATATTCAAAGGAAAAACTCTCGTTTTATGAAACAAGGTTTGTCAAAAGATAGATAGTCCACTGACGCAGAAATTTATCATATTTGAAAATATCTCCCTTGGCAACGACGACAGCAGCTGACTTCAACCGAAGAGATTGGGGTCTGGTATCCAGTCCCATGCGTGACTTTGTCACAGATTGAATCACTTTGCCAGTTCGTAGCTTAAGAATCGTCTTCAGTGCGCATGCGATTTTATCCCGAATTTCCCACCTTTTGTTTTAATCTTAACCTTCTTTTGTTCTTGATTAAACAAAAGAAGGTGAAAAAATCGGGATAAAATCGCATGCGCACTGTAGACGGTTTTTCAACTACGAACTGCCACCACCACCGTTGAAACATGATAATCGCCTTAATCCAGTCCACATAATATTCTTTACATTACAGCCCGTCACTTCTAGTCAATCACTAGTCCATTTTTCAATGCATATCCCGTCTTGTCGAGAAGTGCTTCAAATACACCGCTGTTTCGCCAGAGGCAAATACTTTACCTTCATACATGAAAACGACAAAGTGAAGAGGCTGTTTTGAAAATAAACACGAGTGATATCCTTGAAATCCCTCCTAGTTTGCAATATCATAAAGAAGAAGAAGAACCGAGTGAATCTTGGTATAAACATTTGAACCCTTTTTTCTTGCGCTGAGTTCGGTTGCCATCGAAACAAGGACCGCACTGATTTTATTGTATTCACGTTCTATTTCATAAACCAGAGGAACAGCATAGTAGGGATTACTGATATCTCTAAATCAAAGAAGCTAGTACAAGGATTTCCTAAAGCCAAACTTCTATCTGGTAGCGGAACTTTAACAACTAACAATAATGATGATAGTAATAAGGAATTTATTTGAAGAGCATTTAAAACAAGAGAAAATTGTGACACAGTGTCTGGTGTGATAAATACATCATGATAAATTAATTAACGACTCCTTTTATATCTATTTATCGCTATATTTATTATGATGTTGAAATCTTCAACAGAGATCTTTATCGCGGTTCAATAATACTAAGCACAGATCTTAAGGACTGCATGAAAGATAAGAATATATCCAGTAGGTGCTGAGCTTCACGTTTGGCCGCAAAAAGTTAGTGCTATACGGTGGCTACATGCTAATTGTTGCGTTATTTCATCCAGTTAAGACCCGGGCGATATTTGATTGCCAAGATCAATTTAGTCCAATTAACCGTGGTTTACTGCCATACACCATTAAAATCCAATTCTTTGTAGCCGAGCCGAGTCTGCCTTTCACATTCAAACAATGGCCAATAGCTGTTCTGTGGCAGTAGACTAGAGACGGAAGCGTCAACGGATACACTTAATGAAAGAAAATAAAATTTCATTTAGAGCACTTTAGAGTGATTTTCAGACTAAATTGACTCATAGTAGTGAAAAACATTGCAAATCTTTCCAAAATATGGAGTTTCCTTCATTAGGGGTTGGTGTTTGTCTTAAAAACAGTAAAATTGAGAAGGGTTTTTATGAAATGCAACTAAACTGTTGATTTTATTGACAAGAGGCTACCGAGGTTTGTTCTTTGAAAACTGTGTATGGACAGACTCGAGAGAAGTACAGCTCGCCGTGACAAAGATTCGCTCTAATAAAGCCGCAGAGAACTGATTCTTGTTTATTTATAATTTCCTGTGTTGGACGAGGCTCTTCTCATTAAGTTGTGCGGCCCTTCAAAGCTGCTAATTAAGGGATGATATTAATTAACGGGTTAATTACATATCAATAGAAGTTGACAGGTCGGTGAAAGGACTTAGATAACTCCTTAACGGCTCAAACAAACCGAATCAAGCCTAAGTCTTCAAATACACCGAGAGAAAGACCTAAACACCCTAGATAAACACTGCCCAGTCTTGAGCCACCTCGTTGGGTAATACTATAAGCCTACCAGCTTTGAGTTGTCTGCCGATCGAGGATGACTGGCTAGCTAGCTTGACTATTATACTTCGGTTAGAGTAGACTGATTAATTTGTAGCGCGCAGTTGAAGTACTATGTTTATGGATGATTTGGACTCGTTAGCAATCTATTTAAAATTGTCATAACACGGTATAATGTGCAGACACCGCCGAATAACACGCGAAGATCTAGTTTATATTGGGATGATTAAAGCAATAATAACCCCTAACTGGAACTAACTAGAAATATGAAGTAGTTTATGTTATGGCCAGTAGAAAATCAGATTCCACCAAGAGAGGATATTTAACACTGCTTTTATCACTATGAAATGAGGAAGTTGACAGATTTTTGATCACATCGTAATTAGGTTTATATTGACTTAAAGGAGTTTGGAAATCTGTTTTTGCTATCGCTGATATATCCCCCCAAGGCTAGTGCTGGTATGATATCTTAGGCAGTTCTAAATGTGTTTTAATTCCGTTGAGAGATTTAATAACCACCCCAAGAGAGGATTTGGAGAGGCTCGGTCAGATCACGCCCATGGAGCCGATCTGCATTGGTATAGCCGGGACTCAGAAAAACTATCAACTTGATCACTCGGAAAGCAAACTCGTGATCCGGTTGTCAAGGTAAGCTAGACGTTCTTAATTAAAGGGATTTCAGCCAAATGACGCGCAAAACTCGCCGGCAATTAATATCAATTAATAGCCATCACATATGTGTAAATTTCATTATTTCACATTTTCATTTCTCGACTCACTGTTTGCTCAAGCTCCTCGCCAGTGTCACTGCAGGCGTAGATATTTGGTAGTAAAAGGCTTTTTTTCGTATCACTTACTGGCATTGTGCCGTATTATAACGAGGAAATGGCAAGCCCATAGATCCAAGGCCGTCACGACTCCACGATCAAATCAACTCGAGTTCGCAAGATCGTTTTCATACCAAGTATTTAATGTTCATATAATTAGGTGCTTATTGAAGCCCATAAGATTGTTATGTTAATCTAGATAGAGATTAATGTTAATCGACTCTGATTATATTTTCGTTCGCGGCCAATGTTTTCTAAATAGTGTGCTTCAAGCCAAGCCTTCTGATTGGCCACTTTTTCACATCGAGGTAGAACCGGCTGTTTCGTCCCTGAGTGGCTAGCTTGGCTTCATATAATCTTCAAACAAGTTTCCCGTGACTGACATTAACTCCATCTCGTGTTATTTTGTGCACCGAATTCTAAAGGCTGTTGTTTTAACTTATGATCAGTACGATACGAGGGATGGAAACCGAAAAAGAGGTACAATCGAGCACTACTTCATCGAACAGCAAGCCAATCTCACTGTCGCATAGCATTCGAGATATCTTGGGCCTCGTTACTTCCAATCAAGATGAAAAGAATGAACAAAAATCCACGGATGAGTCAGAACAACAGAAAAGAAAAGAGAACGGTACCAGGAACTGTGATCTTGGTAAGTTCAATTTCGTTTTTCTTGACGGGCAATAGACTACTACTGCTGCATGCTACACTAGCTAGTCACTTCTCTCCTTACAACTGATATGCTGTATAACACAAGGTTAAAGATATCACCTATAGTCGCAATATTGATGAAAAGAACTCCATTTTCATCTATACTGTTTACGAATTAGAACTGTCTGCAACAACAAATACTTGCATATCTCATTCAAGAAAACTGAACCTAAAGATTTAGAATCTAGTGCTGATATCATGGTTCACTATCAATGACCCATGTAGGATAACACGAGATCACAGTGGAGGGATTTGGGCCAAAATGATCAGCCAATTTGCTTGTCAGTAAAAGATCAATTGAATATTCCTCAGCCTGTTTCCAACAGTGGATTCAATGGTGTTTGTTTTGTTCGAATTCCATATCAGTGTTCTATTCATTGACTGGCCGGGGAGGTTAACGATATTCAAAACTTTTGAAAGAAACCATCTTGCAGTAGGTATTAATCTACGCGACACTTAGCCTTGATGATCATTGTCTTCTGACATACTGACTTGAATTCTGTTCAGGGTGATAGCTAGGATGGTCTTGGACGCATGTCACTGCCAGTAACGCCTAGTGTCAAATCTCTTGGAATGCTTAACACTTTTATTGCTTATCGGCAATAGAAGAAGCTACATCAGCTCACTGCATTGTCCGTAAGGACGAGAAGCTTTGCCGCTTAATTGAGTTAGCTCGGAAAAAATCAGTATGATAAGCATTCAAACTAGGTGATGAGCGCGGTGAATATTCATGCACACCGATGGTGGAAGAGCGACAGATATTCGGCATTTGAACAAGTTCATTTATTTTCAGCCTTGCAAAGAAAAAGTCCCAAGTCAACCAAACTACATATGCTGCTGTATATTGGAATGACCTTCCGATGAGTAGATCTTTTGATCTCTTGATATGGTTGTCTCTAAGTCTATCATACCTCTATTTAGAAAGTTATAAAATGAATTAAGATAGATAGTGCGGACAACCCTGACACTGTTCAGTCATCGAGGCAGAAATAACCTCCCCAAAACACACAGAGGAACTCCAGTTTATAATTAAAAATATCATTTCTTTTCCATACACCCGAACATTAAAGGCCTTTTTCCAAGTCGAGTGTTTCTCGCAAACTCTACTTATTATTTTTCTTTGCTTTCAATTTCTTGTACTCTTAAAATAACATAGGACATTTTGTTCAAAAAACTGGGAGGGAAAAGACTGAAGGTGTGTAACAGGTTTGAACTTCAAAAACAGTTTTTGTTTTGCCTTTGCTAATGAATTTCAACTGTTCTGGAAGAAAAAAGACTAATATATGGTTTGGCTGTGTTGGTCAGGGAGCTGTGTCGTCAGTCAGTCAGTCAAGTTTTTAGCTCCAGATGTTTCCATCTTGGTAAAGATAGAATCCAATTCAATGATTAATTTACATTTTTTTTCTTTCTGATATCGGTTGCTGTGTAGAACTCACACTGAGTCAGTAAATTTCCTTCAACCATTTCCACAACTTTCGCGATGAATATTTAAGAAATAGCAGAAACTTTGAGAATCCGGATAAAGTGGGTTGATTAAAACCAGTAATGCGGCCCTTAACATGTCTCAAAACACCAGGTAATGTTTCTTGAAGGCCTAATTGATTGAAGCAAAAGTTCAAAATGGGCTGATAATTAATGGTTATGACAAGGTGTTAGTAGAGAAGAGCTGATAAATGAGGAGTTCTAAGCACTAAGGATGAGCCGTTTTTTGCACAGTAGTGCCATCATTCAGCATCCTTAGACTACTGTGACAACATTGTGCTCCAAGTAGACATAAACAATACGCAAAAACACCGAGGAAACATGACCAAAGTACCAGGTTTGTTCTTCAAGCAAATTAAATCCAAAACTGTTTTATCTTGTGCATTTTATAGCGCACTACCTCAACAAGAAAAGCCCTGTGGGCGCGTTTCATCCAAATGGGTAGTCAAATAGCTATTTATTCGTGAATAGTTAATGGTTTCTTGGATTAATTCCACTTTGTAAATCTGTAGGATTATAGAGTTAATGGTGAAGATCTCGTGGTTTTTCACCATTTCATATGATACAATGAGAAAAAAAAAACAATTACAGTCTGAAGTTAATACATTCCTACTCAATTAGACCGCTCTACGACCCGCAAACCGCCGCACTGGATGAAGAGCTTGAAAATAACCGCCATGAGCTGAGGATGAACTGCAGAATGGGGCTTCAGTTTTATTCATCATTACAACCAATCTATTGATGGCCATCAAATTAGTAACAGCTTGTAGATATCACTCTTGTTGTTTAAGTAGGCCTCCATTTTCCTGCTTCTAGGTTACCGTTGGACATTAACTAGTTTCGACATCCTCCCTAATCTTCTGACAATTCCAGAACGGATATTTGTAAAAGAAACCGGCAGTAGTTATTTCGAAATATTACAGACTTTTGTCGAAGTTTTTCCCATGTTTTATTCATTCATCTATTTATCCTATTTATCGGTTCCTCTCAGTTCTAACTCTTAATGTTTATTTAGACACAGAGTCCAAAGACACAAGATCAGAGCAAGCAAGACCTGATTCAGTTTGTGAAGAAGACCAACCAGATAATGCAGAACTTGATCCAACAGAAGAAGCAAGTAACTCATCGAAGAAAAAGAAAACGAGATACCGAACAACGTTTAGTCAGTTCCAAATCGAAGAGCTGGAAAGATCCTTCGATAAAGCACCATATCCGGATGTCTTTGCGAGGGAGGAATTGGCGTCCAAACTGGGACTAACTGAAGCACGTATACAGGTAGGTAACATAGCCAACACACCTAGTCAGATTTACTAACATCTTACAAAGAATATCAACTCTTAAGAACGATCTATTTTATTAACAAAAAAGCAAAGAAATCTAAATGTTAAAAAACTTCTTATGTGCTCTATGATCTTGTTCGATTCCTCCAGGTCTGGTTTCAAAACCGACGAGCGAAGTGGCGCAAAAGAGAGAAGCTCTGTGGTTTCGGTGGTGCAGTGGTTGGACCAGGTATACCATACCCGTGGATCCACGATCTAAGTCCCTCTCCATCCAACCCTTTCTACCATCAATCCAACCCGGTATCTACCCCGCACAGAGAACTTTGCAGCTCACATTTCGCCGCCTCTCACTACACACATTCGCCATATTCACCCTATAAATCCAGCGCACCTTCGTTAAACCGCACTCTCATACCCCCTTGTAGCGGGCAACTACGTGAATGTGGATGTCACCTCTACCCCGGTGGATCTCCGGTAGGATCCTGTATAGTATTGCCGGGGTATTGTCCAGAGCCGGACATGGAGTCTCGAGTGGATACGATGGACTTCAAAAGAGGGGATCTTCACAAGGAAAGTTCAAGAGTGTCGAGTATTGCTTCCCTGCGATTACGAGCCAAAGAACACGAAATGAACCTCGTACATTACCTCAATACCAACTAATCCAATATATTGTGAATGCCCTGATATATATCTCCCTGCGTAGATTCTATAACTCGATACATGTATACATAGTTACAAGGCCGGAATATAAACAATATATCCAATCAACTACAAATCAATCAAAGGGAGGTTAGATAATGGTTGGACTCGGTCACTTCATTCAACATTGTCTGCGCTACCCTGCCAACACTTGTTTAAATGCTTGAAATAAAAAAAATTGTCATTCGAAGTCATCAGAATGCAGTCTCTTCTTGAATTCTTCATTCAATCAGAATAAGATGATTTACTGGTCGTTCAGCATAAAATAATGAACGAAGTGCTAATGCTGATTCCTTAGTTTCATCTTGTTATACAGTATTAACATGGGGAATAGGCAATGAAATAGTTTTGCAGACGGGGGAGGGCAGGGGTGTGTAGCGCAACCTCCCTAATCCTTCCAATCAAATTCATAAGCTGTTCTTCTCACCCAATCAGATTGCATCAAATTTCGTTAGAAAATTAATGAAGACTTCCCTTTCGTCACAAGTTGCCAGTCCAACTGAAGTGCCCCAAACACATCTGACTGCTATCAGGCAGGTTACTAATAATAAAGCTAGCCGTATTTGGATGTATGTTTTATCAATTCATTAATCTGAAGGATAAGAGATAGGCGCGTTTTAGATATCAATGTTTTTATAGCGACCTCAAACAACTAGTTAACAAATGATAAATAAAGACTTCAGTAGAAATGCCGAAGAGCAAGGATGGTTGCTCATGAATGGTTATTGTCAGGATTGAATTGATGTAAATAAGACTCTCTCTGCAGGAACATTAAAAAAAAACCGATTAAAAATGCACCTATGTCTATCGCCAAAAGAAATGAATATCTTACTTGCAGCGCAAGCAAACAGAAATTCTTTGAGTTTGGAGACAAACTATTCAGTTCTTAGAAATCTATAAGATCAATAGTTTAAGGAAGAATGGTAAAGGAAAGAAAAAGGAAAAAGTTGGAAGGATTGGAGCAGGAGCCTCAATGTGTGGCAACTCAGATGTTTGTTATTCAGCCGGCGCGTAGGTCCAATTAACTTTTCTTCTCTGATAATTGAATCGACATCAAAAGAGTTTTCTCATTTGGACATCTACACACCTTCCTATCTGTTTGCCTTTGTTTGGTAATATTGGGCAAATGAAGAGTTTTCAGTGCAGTCAAAGGCTGATTACCGTCAAGCAATCTTCCAGCTAATACAGACCCACAAAAGACTTGATTTCAGTGATTATTTCATAATAACACTCAAATAAACAAAAAATCTAAATGCGAATATTCATTATTAAGGAGATCAAGATGGTTACAGCCGGGCCGGCCAGAATTACCTATCATAATTAGATCGGTTGATTCAATTCTTTGTCAAGCCTAGGATCTGAATGAATCTTTACTCCAAATCTTTGTTATTGCTTGGTTAGTAATACTCTATACGTTTTCCATTCTGTGGTGTCGTTAAACCGTTTTTCTACTGTTGGAGAAGTTGAATAGATGTTGAGGGGGATGGAGTCTGGGGTTATTACACGCTCCACGCACGTGAAGAATATTGGCTCGTCAGGGCTGAAAAACAAAACTAGCCTGATATTATTACTTTGTTTGCACCGCAGTTTGACTGTTTTGTTTTGCCGTTTGCATTCAACGCCGATCCACACCGCTAGTTTAGAGAAATAATGGCCATGAAAAGAAGAAACCTTTGTTAAGAAAGCATGCAATTCTGCAGAAACTTTCCAGGAATCTTTCGGAACAAACCCAGAATTGTTTTAATAGAGTTTTGTACTCATGAAAAAGGCTTTTATCTTAAAATTCGTTTTTTCTTCGTACTTTTGGCACAATTTCGATTTTCATCTACATTTTAAGAGCATGTGACGAGACCTTTAAGATTCAAAATAGAGTTCTGAACTAAAACACTAATGTACAAGTTTAGAATTCAATAGAATAAGAAAAAGTGATCTCGCTTGAAGCTCGTTTTTCACGAAATATGACTATAGTAAATTATGAAAAATGCTGGCACCACCTCAAACTTACTTAACGGCTGCCAGTGTTTCAAGAAAGTCAGAACGGCTAATGGAAAGTCTCATCATCAAATCTTCCACGGCCTTTTGTTATTTTATTCGATAGCTTTGCCTCTTTACTATATTAAAACATAACATTTGACGACGTAAGTGAAGGTGTATGCTGCTGATGTATTAACGAACTCAACCATCAAAAAAACAAATTCAATTTCATTCCCAATTTTTAATTTTTAAAGGACACTTTAGTCAAAATAAAGTAGTTCTAAAATACGGTTCGAGCTAGTAGCATATATCAAGCTTTTAATTAAAAACACAAGAACGAACAGAAGTGCCTAAACTATCTCAAAGAAATCCCATTAATTTTTGATGAGAATTTCTATATTTTCACTGTGTTAATAAAATGGCTAAAAGTATTCTTTCTTTTTCATCAAATAAAATGTGCAATGGCCTTTTAATAACAAGGCAAGGAAGTGACGGTAGCCAAGGGGGGTTAGGACCTTTCGTCAAACGATCGATAGGTGGTCTCTACTCAAATTAGGCATGTCAATGTTATGTTCTACTTTCATTAATTCTGGTTCGTTCTTTCTCTCTTGAACACCTTCAACACATTTCTTCACATTTTTAGCTCAGGAAACTCAAGATTTTCCTCTTCAGGGTTTAATTAGACACTCCATGGAGATGGCTGTTGGCTGCTCGAATATCCATCCCAACAGACCTGTGTGCTGGGAAGGAGCCGAAACAGATGGTCGGGATGTACTGACAGAAAACTATGACCATCTCACATCGACCAACCTCATAAAGTTTATTTGTAGTCTAGCTATTAAATTAGCAAAATATTAATCTTTTTATCGGGTAATTGAATCGCGGCCAAACGGAGCCAAGTTTATTGGCATCAGCTAGTATTGGCTTCTGCCTAATACTTTGTTTGATTCATTCGGAGTTAACACGATAAGTGAAGACTTGTTGTATTTCATCTTTGGCAATTATTAGCAATTTGAAATTCGTGGGGGATTCACGGTACAATGTTCTAGAAATGATTCATTCAGCTTTTTATCTTTTGATCATTCACGTAATTACCATGTCTATTTATTAGTTGCTTCTTTTTCAAAAAAAACTCGAACAACATCAAATAGCCAAATTTGACCGATATTAGTTTAGTCAGTGCCTGTCGAACCGGCTAAAGAGAAGAGTCAAAAAATGTTCAAACAGTCTTTTGAAGAGTTTGTTGAGAAAACAAGGTAGTATTGGGTTAGTCAGCGAAGAGACCACTCACTCGTATATCAATACATGGCCAAAGTACACTAGCCATTCACAGGGAACCCCCAAATTCGATTTAATTCACAGTTGGCCAAGTGCTTGGTTATTTATCAAAGGCAAAAGAAATTACTAAGAGAAAGAATCTCTCGTATAGTTGTCCCGAACCCATCACTACAGCTAGAGGCGCGCGCTGCTTTTTTTAGAAATTCGTTCTATACTCATAAACGAATCTGATTGGTCAGTTTCACTAGCGGGCGCGTGTTGTCAGGGACAGCGCAGTGAAGCTTCAGTGAAGTGCAAGAAGTAAGTTGCAAGAAGCTTGTACAGAAAAAATAGTTTGCTGAATTCAAACTTACCATACAAAGATTCATTGTTATAGTATTTTAATAAACATAGATTTAAGAAACATTGGTTTTGATGACAATTACTCTAGTTTGAAAGAGAACTAAAAAATGCTTGGAAATGCACTGGTTTGGGAGATGAAATACTGATTCATTCTCTCGCTCATTGTGGAGTTTGGTTTGTTCCTTTTGAATTCCTCAAAGCTTGATAAATGTGAAGTTAGTATCACATCATTTATGAACTAAAGGGGAATCTATTGCAATACAAGACAGACCAAATTTCAGGAACATTTTTTAAAGTGTTTATATTAAAACTTCAGTATTTCTGCCTAAATTAGCTATTCCTTTTAGTCGTGGGAAAAGAAAGAAAGAGTAATTTAATCGGAAACTAAAGGCTTTTGAGTCCTCATCATATTGAATTTATTATATGGTCAGCTCAAAGTAATGGTTTTGTAAGCTTATAAACTTCAATGTAGGGAATGAATGGGTAGGAAAATTTCGTAAAATTTTTTAACAATAAAGGTGAACTAAACTTTGCCTGCAGTTGTTATTGTTAATATGTAAATCTTTCCTATCTGGTTTTTCTCCTTCAGTAGAAGGAGAAACAAGAGAGGAGAAACAAATGTGGCGTTCTTTAATCTCACTTTGCTGTTTTCTCACTTTGCTGATAAAAACATAAGCCCAATATCATAATAGCATTAGACACAAGCAGTCATTGACTGTCTATCTTCTTTTTTTTCACTATTCCGCACTCAGAAAAAAACAAGTGATCTAAAAAAGGACTAGCATTCTAAAATTAGTATCACCTGTATCTGATGATGGGCCACGAGGCTTCCTTCTCTTATATAGTTTTCTCTTGTCAAGGGTTTTTTTTTTATATCAAAGGTGTGAGTATGTGCACTAGAACAAAATTTGGTCACAAAAGATGGAACAACAAACGAGTGACAATGCACAGTTTAGCAGTTGAAGTTCGATCCAATTTTATTTACAGTGATCAATATAAGATGATTTGCATGAATAACAAAACAGAAATACGGTGAATGGGAATAGTTCTAGAACAAGGAATTGGGTATATCAAAATAATTTATAGTACAATGTTACTATAAAAATACGAGTAAGAAAATAGAATCAAGTATTACATGAATGGACATTGTCCAAAAGTTGCTAGTATTTTCAAGCCTTTCTTCCAAAGATGAAGTTTCGGCTATTGTTTTGTTTGCGCAGTTGTTGAAAGCGTCCCGAGTCGCGCTATGCTTTCGCGCTATGTACAAATGGCACAATTCTTGTAGGAATATTCTATTTTAGTAACAAGCTAAACGCGTATAATCCTGACTTATCTCAGCTTCATACTGGACATCAGGTTAGACGACTCCTCCATGCCCCGGCTAGCCTTCTTTTGCTTCTGCACGCGCGCAAAGCATTTCCATATTCTTAGAGTCTCATCAGCAGCGACAGAAGCCACATGTTGCCTGTCAGGTGACATGGCCATGTGCAGGACACGTGACGTGTGGCCGGCCAGCTCGGTGACCCTTGACATTAATGGGTATTTCCAAAGGGTAAGCTGATTCTGTGAGAATCCATGCCCAGATACGATCTCTTTGTACTCGGGTGACCATAATATTGCACACACCTGACCCAGAAGAAAGAGGAAAGTCTTACGAGACTTAGGCCCAGTTCAAACGTCGAACTTTTGCCGCGTCGAATGTAATTGATTTTGAAGTCGACTGAAATTATTAAAT
>WUCR03236283.1:0-14423 GCA_009858155.3 Phymanthus crucifer
AAGTATACAATAAACACACAATTTTTAAAATATGAACTTTAATTTAATTTGTTTGATTAAAATGTTTTTTTGTTGTTCAACGAAGCTATGTGTTGAGGCCATTATAGTTAACCAGGGGAACCACATTGTAAGTGAATTTCAAATATTAAAAATAAAAATGTAGTGATGTATAAGAATATTTAATAAAAAAAGTTAATTCATAACAAAAATGCAAAAATGCATACCGGTAGTATAAATGTATCATTCAGTTGTCCTATTTATAGGAAATATAGGAGGATTTCATGAAATATAGGCTCTTTATAGGATCCTAAACAAATTATAGGAAATATAGGAGCTCTGGGATGCCTGTCTGAGTAATAAATGTTTGACAAATCTATCCCTGCAAAAACAAAAGTCGACAGCATACATACAGGTAAGTACAAAGTAATGAACTTTAATATTCATTAATATGCAATAATAATATAATTATTACAAAAATCAATAGAAAGCACATTTATTATATTTACCCAACAAAATCACATTACATACCAAGGGAAGTAATAACTAGTTACAAAGTCTTTCCAAGTTCTTTATACATCAATTGAGAGTGTTATCATCTCATTGTCTAAGAGTAATGTGCACTGGTTGGTTGGTCTGTAATCCTAACTTGTCCAAAACACAGGCGTCGTATTTCTTCTGTGTCTCACGACAGTAGCCAAATTCTTGATTATTCTTGTCCAGACACGTCCAATGCTTGGTAAACACCTCGTTACAGTCTCCTTTTAACTTCTTGAAGAAATCAAGGGCACATTTAGTGGCTTGTTTGCCCTCTTGCAAGCATTTTCTAGGATCTTTGGTCTCATAACGACAATCCATAAAAGTCTTGAACTCCTTATCGCAGTGCTGACCAAGATGATGCGCTGCTCCCATCAAGACCGACGATGTCAGTTCAACCTCCTTTGATTCAAGATCGTCTAGGGTGATGTCTTTGACTCCAGACGCCATCGTAAAGGTACAATATTTAGCTGCAAACTACTACTCTTGTTCAAGAGGAAAACAAAATGGCGGCTCTAACGAAAACACTGCTGACTATTTTTATTGCTGGCTCTATTCATTGAGTTATGGGTTACATTTTCAAATTTATAAGAAAAAAATATTCAGTTAAAAAAATCAAAAAAAAGGAAGGCTTGAAATAGATCTATATGGATTCCAACATCCAGAGCGAATAATTAACACTTTTAAATAAATATCTTTATCTTGACCAAAAAACCTATAAGTTGTCAGTTTAGGGGCCGCAATGGCTCATGGTTAGATTTCAAGATGGCGGAAGGTCAAGAAAGAAAGTGTGAAGCATCAATCTTTCAGGAACTCGAGAGCCTTGTTTGGGGACCAAATGTGAAAGAAGAAGTATTCCAAAGATGGACACAAGGTAGTGTTTCATTTTTGGTGTATATTTGTGGAGCAAAAATACCAGAAAACAGGTAGTTATTTGTTTTGTTGTTGAAGATGAGAGCTCTCTTCTCTTTCAGAGCCATTCAAACATTTTCTTTTTTCTTTTTCGATGGTTCTTTGTCTTAAGAAACGTCTAAGAGCCTTTGTCGCCATCGACTTCCAGTAGAGAATAGTTTTTTTTATACTTAAGGGACCATTCATTATATATCCCAGGGAGGGGGCTGGCAAGAATAAGGAGGGGGGCATCAAAAATTCAAGATGGGATCACAATAATGACATGCATAGAAAGAGGGAATGACTGCCTTTGGGGGGGAGGGGTCATGATGTTTAGGGTTAGGGCTGTATGAATCTTGCCAGCCCCCTCCCTGGGATAAATAATGAATGGTCCCTAAGCTTGATATGGTATTACAAAAAAATTGGGCTTTTGCTCCTTTGAAAATGGTTCTTGAAAATGTACCTTGTACTCTTCAAATAACATGTAGCTTGTGGCAATCGTTCAATAATTTTATCTTCATTAAGTACTATCATTGCAAATTACATTATACACATTAGAATTAATGAAAATTATAGAATACAAACACTAAATTTGTGCAACACTTTTGCACCATTTAACTCCAGAGGAGGAGGGAAGCCTACCCCAGAATGCATGTGTTTGGAGTGTCATATTAAATAGTAAATATTTGATATTAAATAGTATCAGACAAAAGACAGAAAAAGATGCAAGTCATATGTATCTGAAGAAATGAGTGTTTTTATGTACAAAATCTGATATTAAATAATAATAATAATAATAATGTCTTTATTTATCCGATAAAAATACATTAAAGGACATTACAATTAAATTAAACTAATATTACTGAAAAAGAATAAGATAAAAATGAAGTGCTTTAAAAAAGATAAGTTAAAATTACAGCGCATAAAAACTATATACATAGATTATATTTAAAAATTAATCTATTTACGAAACTATTTTTAAATGGAAAATAATATCCAAGGGAACTCAAAACACAATGCATTTTGGGGCACCATATCCTACATGCATTGACCATTAAATAAGTGTAACTTAACTTTGATTTCTGATTATTTTTACAGTTATCTGTATCTCTTACAGTCCATTTTCCATGCACATGAAATCCACTCTAAATGTTATAATTACATACTGGAATGCTTTTCCTTATAGAACATGATATATCCAAATGCAAAAGTATCCACATTGCTAAAATACTTCTATGTTCATAAATAATTAGGATTTCTATTCAGTTCTGATGAACCCACTGCCCTTGTCCAGGAACAAGGTGGTCCTTGTGCAGTGATTGCTGCAGTTCAGGTATAAACAGGTGTTTTACATGATCTTCTATGTGACTTTTAAACAACATATTGTAGCTTATTATAATACGATCTTCATCATATTGTAGGCTTATATGCTGAAAAATATCTTATTTTGTGATGGTTCTGATGGTTCATCAACATATTGGAAGCATTTATCAGGTATGCAGTTAATACATGACTCCCATTTACAAAAGACATGATTATCTTTTTTCACAAAAGCTGCTGGCCATGAAACTAAAAGATTACATGTCAACCTCTAGGATTTGAGGTTAGGCAGTTTTGGACTTGATTTCAAGTCTCCAAAGCAATTTCGACATTTTATACAATTCTGTACTTGCCTAGAGACCATAATGCTTTGTGTTTCAGGGATTCAGATAGGGTGTGGGAAAAAACTTCAAAATGTGCGGGATTTTGTCCGTAATTTGTGTGGGGAAAATGTCCAATTGTGCAGCAAAATGTGTGGGATTGCACAATATTATGTGAAAAGTTTAATGTACCAAAAACGTTGTTTACCAAAAACAAATTACTGTATGTTTTCAATTGATTTTTGAAAAATCTGTGTTTTTTCGTCATTATTAGGTTTGTTTCGCTCAGAAAATTTTCTTGAAAAGATTGTGAAGACATTAACAAAAAGTCACAATTGTTTAGATGGTTTGGCACCTTGTTAAGCACCTGAGATTCCATAGATAAGAAATGTTATGGAGTAGTTGGCATTAGCAGAGAAAATTGCAAATTGCATAGGAAACGTGCAGGACTTTGTAGTGAAAAAAATGCACAGGAAAGAAGGCGATTTTGCAGGAAATTGTGTGTTATTTTACAAGAAAACACTGTGGAATGTGTCTCACATTTATTTGTTAGAGAAGGCTTATGCATCTATAATGGATGCCATGTTTGTTTAGTTGAAGACAATCATTGAAGCATAGGGTTGAAGATGATTTTCATTGAAGGTATTAGTTCACCTTCATTGTTTGCAAAGGTGAACATTTATTAAGATATAAGTGTCTAATTTTTGTTGTTTTCTATAAATTGTGTGGGGTTTGGACAATTTTGATCAATTTGTGCAGGATTGTTCATGGGAAAGGCCGATATTTTTATAAATTGTGCAGGTTTTGGATAATTTTGATAAATTGTGTGGGACTGCTGCAAAAGCCGGATTTTGCGGACCCGCAACCATGCAACTTTTTGAGATCCCTGGTGTTTTGGGGGTAGCTATTCAAAAAACTGTACCAATATTTGACACTCTTCAACGCAATGTACAGTATACACCTGTTTTTATTACTAAGATATTGAATATCACTTCATTCTAAGTTAGTTTTGGGAGTTCATAACATCAACAAATTTCATGTTACAGAAAATGTATTGACCTGCAAAGAAATGTTAATAATTTCCTTATAAATTCATGAAGACTTTATCTCTTTTCTACTTCTAGTTGCTTCTTTTTGTATTTGGGTATCCAGTGAGGTACTTGATTTTCTGATTGAACTGGATAAATGCGTTTTTTCCTCCAATTATCCCCCAAAACCGCAAAGTATTATGGGTATGTGCAAATAGAGAATAGCAGTCAAATGCTATTAGGACTGGGGATGGAAGTATTTAGGCTTCATCAGTAAACAAATACCCGTCTCCTGAATTGGTTGATATAGCCAACACTATCAACCAGGCCTTCCTGGCCCTGATGTGTTCCTTCACCCCCTGGCAGCTAGCAATTTTATCCATCTAGTCCAGGGAAGTATGTAGGAAGTGACTGAACTGTCTGTCCTTGAGAAATTGTTCAGCCTAAATCCATCTAAGGCTACTGGACCTGACGGCATACTGGGCTGGCTCCTAAAAGAGAATGCCGACCTCTTCTCTCTACCAGTTCTAGAAATCTTCATACAGGGAAGCCTGTCTACCACTTTCGTGGAAGGACGCTAATATCATCCCTATTCCTAAGCAGATACCCGTGCACGACGTAAAAAAAAACCTATGTCCCATCTCGCTGACGCCTGTTTTGTCCAAAATCACAGAAGATTACGTGGTTGAAGACTTTGTCAAACCCGTGACCTCAAGCAAAAGTCAACCTACGTCAATTTGGGACAGTCCCTGGCTCCTGTACCACTCATGCCTTAGTAAGCATGGTCCACTCCTGGCTCAGTGCTACAGATGGTAATGGTGCAACAGTAAGAACAGTTTTGCTGGATATCCGGAAGGCTTTTGATCTCATTGATCACCACACCTTAGTCCAGAAACTTTTCAGGTTTGATCTCCCAGGGAATAGTGGCTTGGATAGTGGACTTTATTACTTCCCGTAGACAGCAAGTAAAACTCCACAATTGCTATTCTGAGTGGGGCAGCATCCCTTCTGGGGTGCTCAGGGGACCAAACTTGGTCCTTGGTTATTTATCATGATGATAAATGACCTGGATGTTCAAGGGCGAGACATAAGCATGTGGAAGTACATTGACGACACAACTATCGCTGAAGCAGTCAACAAGAATGAGTCGAGCAAATACTCCAGTTTCACGTTCAATGAATACTGCTGTACACTTTGTCCGCAGACGCCTTTGCACAAGCTTAGCCTCATTTGTAAGTCACCAATACACAGAAACCATTATAAGCTTGTGGGATTTGAAATCATCAGAATTGTTCATCTTGTACATTCTTCACATTGTTGTTGACTTTTACAAATGATTTGCTCTTAAACGAGGCTAATGAATCTGTGGTCATAGTGTTCAGCAGTATTAATTGAATGTGAAACTGGAGTATTGCAGAACACTGTAAACGAGTTGGTTAGGCAGGTCGCTGTGGACAAGTTTCAATTATAAATGAAACTAAATGTAAAGAACTGTGTATTAGTTTCAGTCATTCAACATGTGGTCCTTGACTCTATCACGATTAATGATAAGGAATTAGAGTGTAGATGATGTGAAAATTCTAGGCTTACACATATCGAATAATCTTAAGTGAAATAGCCATATATCTGATTATTATAAAGAAGGTTAATGCTCGCTTATATTTTTTAAGCCAACTAAAGCGTTCAGGCATCAAGTATAAGGCCTGTTGTGGAATACGCCTAGTGTCCTGTATATCATGATAGTCTCCCGCAGTATTTGCATTCTGACTTAGAAAGGTGCCAGAAGCGTGCCTTGCGCATTATTTTTCCACATAGTTCATACCAGGATGCGCTTGCGGAAGTGGGAATTATCTCCTTGTATGAGCACCATGAGAATATTGTAGATAAGCATTCAAGGAGGTGTGTAATGATCCTAGCCATAAGGTCCATGATTTGCTCCAGCCTCCAAACCGATGTAGTATAAACCTTAGAAGAAAGTGCGCTTTTTCAGTTCAGAAACTGAACACTGAGAGGGTAAGGATATCTTTTATATTTAAGAATACAATTAAGAATAATTTACAATTAAGAAATATTTTACATCTATTTTTTGTCTTAGCACTATTTGTCAAGAATATGTTGCTTTAATACTTCGCTTCTAGAGTTTTCTTAGTTATTTTTAGTATGCCTTATAGTTCTTATTATTTTATCAGTTATTGTAAGTTTTAACGTAATTCAGCCTTTGGCTGCTGTTTTACTTAATAAAATATACACCTGCATGTATTTTAAAAAACGTTTTTGGTCAGCGATCTGAAATCTGGAATCTAAGACAATAAGTTTTCAGCTCATGCTGTGCTCAAAGACCCTCACATGCCCTGGAATATTTAGCTGTGAACATCCCATTAAAAAACAAAACATATTAACATTTAAATTTACAGTCTACAGCCTTTGATTAGTTTAAGTTTCAGTTTTCAGATTCCAGATCTCTGACCGACAGGTATATTTTTGAAATAGGTGTATGTATGAGTCACTTTTGTATCAAGGTCTTTAATCTTTTTTGAAGAATAAGCTTCAAAATAAAGAATTAAGTGGAATGCCAATGATTGATTGTGTATAGAGAAATGAATTCTTCTCTACCTCACCACCATGTAATTTTCTCTGTTCCAATATTGTATTTGACAACCAATAGGAAAAAGGTCTATTGCAGTTCGCTGCCTACTTCAATTTTTTTAATTAACAAACAAAATTTAGTTTATGTTGGAACTATTTAGGTACAGTACAGCTGTATTCCCTGCCCTTTATCAGTCTAGAGGTTGTTTCAGGGCTTTAATAGACTTTAAAAGTTGCCATTCCCATATTATCTTTTTCGCTGTGACTATATGCCCGGCAGCCGGTCACGGTCTTAAAAAGACTAAATGCCCGGCAGTCCTAACTTTTGCCAATTATATTTGTGAAAACGTTATTAAACCAAATTAATGTGCTCTATCTTTGTTTAGAAATGTCAAGCGCTTCTCGTGAGCTACGTTGGCTGCCGGGTATAGACCTATTTCAAAAAACGTCAGTTGGCGATCTGAATCTGGAATCTGTGACAATAAGTCGTCAGCTCAGGCTGTGCTCAAAGACCCTCAAACGTTCAATTGGTGTGAACAACCAATCAAAAACAAAAGATATTGATGTTTAAATTTACAGTCTTCAGCCTTCGATTACTTCGAGTCCCAGTTTTCAGATTTCTGATTCCAGATCGCTGTCCGACAACGTTTTTTGAAATAGGTGTATAGCCACAGCGTATCTTTTTAATTCTAGCCAATCAATGAATTCTTATTGTCCCTTCTTTTGTTTCCAGATGACCAGACCAAGAATATCCTTGTTTGTACATTATGCCAAATGCTTCAGATGACCCAGCAAGAGGAAGATAATAAAATAACTGTGGCATTATTAACAAATCACATGCAGAGTAACCTAAAGGAAGAAAATAGTATAGAAACTGATGATGGCACTTCTACATGTCGTAATTCTGGTAGGATTACTTTTAATGTATTTATTTTAAAGCTATTCAGAAACAAGCTTGGTGAAGCTGCAGCTGCATATTGTATGTGTAAGCTTGAAAGGAATGATATCACTCAAGGAAAACCAGCCAGATTTGCAGAAAAGTGAAATTTCATATAATTTTACTAAATTACAACCAGAATCTTCGCTGCCAGCTGTCTTGCATGTAAATTAATTCACTTCAGATTTTGTATTAATTTAGTGAAATTGTTAATCCTCGTCAACTAATTGTGATGTGTCTACTGTTTGTGTTGAATATTTTTCAGGATCACCTCAATATCACAAATCAGTGTGTGAACAGGAATTAAAACATCAATCATATAAAGAAATTAATAATTTGATAAGGTAGAAATAAGAGTTGAAGTTTCTCATTAGTTCCTTGTTTTTTTATTCATTTGGCAAACATTCACCATCCGTCCTCCTTTCTTTCAATCCCATATATTTCCTTCATCCCTAATAAGCCAATCCTTCCCCTCATCCTTCCACTAACTCGCCATTCATACATTGTATTCATTCATGCATCATACATCATGTATCCTCTACCCATCCTTGTGTTTAAATGAAATCCCATTTGGTCCATTCATTCCTTAAAACCCCATTCTTTCACTCACCTGCTGCTGCAACACTTCCATTAATTTATCACTCATGCTCTCAATCATCCTGCACTTTATCCTCTTTGATTCATTCATTTCATCCATTCATTTCATCCATTCATCCAGTCATAAGACTATCTTTAACTAACTGATTTTATTGAGTCTATTCTTGTAGCCAGGCACATGCCCTACTAATAGTGGAGACTAAATTCCAATTAGAATTTTTAAAAAAGTAAATTTTTTCTGAGGGAAGAAAACTGGAAGTATAACCTCCTCTGCAGGCATCTCTTATCTCTCTTTCCTCTTCTGCTTTTTGGCTTTTGGCTCTGTGTATATGCAGAAAGAATATTGCGGAGTAGGCTAGGGAGCCTGGAGAAAAACCCTTGAAACTTATGAGGAGACCAACAAACAACTCTACTACACTTATAATACATTGCACAGTGGGACTCAAACCTGGTAAACATTGATGATAGTCTACACCGCTGTGTGTAGGTTTCACTACTGGCAGTGTTCTATAAAGTAACAAGTTATATACATACTTTTCTATCAGTCAGGTTCAGTTTGACTCTTCCAGTGAAGCAAGAACTTTGATAGAAAGAAATATCCATATATTTGAAGGACATTTTGGAGTCTTATTATTTCTATATTCTATGATTCTTACGAGGGTAGGTATAACACTTATCAAAGTTACAACAAAAAACTAACATAGGAGCAGTAACCAAAATTAAGTTTTTAAAGTCTGGACCCAAGTATTAAGCTCCGCGGAGTCTGGCTAGGGGTGCTAAGGGATTCAGTCCTAGACTCAAAATGAGGATTTTTGGAGCCTATACATAAACAGAGGATGACATATGTACCCAATACACCCCCTAGGTTCTCACCTGCACAGTGTTTAGCATGCTAACTCATAGGCTAGATATCTAACCAGAGAACCCAGATGTGATACAGTACATGATGCCCCATCCTCGATCATTAATCAGTGTTCTGATACATTACCAACAGGGTATAAGTACAATAAAAGATGAAATGGGAGATCCAGGAGAACCTCTAGTGGATGAAAACTTTGGTTATGGAAGGTAAGGTTTGAGGTACAGTACTGTACAGTGTACACCTCGTAAAGTGTTTCTTCCTTTTACAGAGATTCCATCCATTTTCAGTTATTCAGTTACATGGAATTGAGATGCAAATGAGACATCAAGCATTGTATTGCTCAGATATAACCTCATTTGGATGAGTCTTATAGCCCAAAAAATTCTTACTATTGGCTGAATAGACCCATTGCATGATGACGTTTTGTACCTGATACCACAATCCCTTTCAGTAGTTTCTTTTGTTTTCTTAATTATTACATCGAATCGAATTCTCACGGGAGTTTTAACATTTGAATAGCAAAAGAAAGTTCAAAAAGGATTGTGGTATTAGATGTACAGTATCATGGTGCTTGAGGTCTGTTGTTGTAGCAACTTTTGCGCACATGATTGCCTTGCCTAATTTCATGCCTATTGTATGCTTAATATGAAAAATATTGTTGTGCTTTCCGTTTGTTTGTCTATTTATAGTTTGTCGTGAAATGTGTCAGGGTTTGTGTTGTTCTCAATTAGTTATTTTTGAATTTGTTTAGCCAGACCTTGATAAACCTTTTAATGACAGGCCAAGCTGTATCAAATGTATGGAATTTAAGTAAAGAAATTAGTGGCTTAGGTGTGTATGGTATTTCTATAGTTTCATAACACCAATCAAATCTTGCAAGCATTCATAAAATATAGATTTGAGGGGGACTAAGTGGAAGCTATCTGTCTTTCTATGGGGCATAAATTTATGATAACAAGCAACACTTCAAATAACAATAATCAAAGCACAGACTTAATAGCATGTAAAGATGATCTTGATTGCTTTTTTCTTACCCATGAATTTCTTAAAGGGAGTGGGAACAGATCAAAAGGAGGGGTGCAGGGGTTGCGCACTCCTTTCTCAAGCAACATGTCCCTTTGATACGCACCCCCCCTCCGGTTGACTTTTTTTTATTTGGTGACCTTCTGCTATTGGCTGCAGAACTCCCTGAAAAAATCCTTGATCTACCCCTGGGGAAGAGGAATGTTTTAGAAAACAGATTTTTGAAAAAGTGCTTGTCTTAACATATCCATGACGCCTGGTTCTCACTAGCGACGCAAGCAGAAGCACAGCGACATACGCAAGCGCAGATAGTTCTTTAAGGTTGACTGAATGTTTGTTCTCGAAAAGAAAGGGACTAACTAACCGTGAACAAGACTGATGCAGGTCCTTGAACTCCTTGAAAAGTGCTGGAATTCAAAAGGTCATTTCAAGGGCACTTGAAAGTCCTTAAAAATCGTAAATACTCCTTGAAAAGACTAAGTTGTACAGGCCCGCAAATAAACCCAGAACAGGCTTAAGAAATATACGGAATTTGGAACGGTACAAAACAATAACAATCAACACTTTCCACTTTGCCAATACAGTAAAAACGGGCCTGTACAGAAGGTTCTGACCATTTAAAGGTTTCAACTTTTTAAAAAGTGAAGCAAAATAATGTATTGGAAATACGATACGGTGCGACTTCGTTGAAACTTTACAAAAATGCCTCAAACAGCAAAGAATACTTGCCCAGTATTAACATACACACACATAATCGCTAACGAACATACGCGCAAATAATTCGGATTCAGGGATGCAAAGCCAGCATGTGCATCACAGCAGTAATTTTCTTGTTTCCACGCTGCGTTGATGTTCAGTAAACAGTGTACCTCAATCCAATGTTTCCTGGCAGTTTTAGCCTGCGTAGCAAGCGTTCCTTTCGCGGGGAAAGGGAAATAATTGTGTTTGGCATACCTGTGTGCAAAAAAAAAAAAAAAAAGCGGGGTTTGGGGGCGAGGAAACAAGAAGTGAAGAACTATAACTGAAATGAACAGATCAGTACGTATGGTCACCCATCCATGTACTAACCTGGCCCAACCGGGTTTGTTCTTGGAGGGCCAATTTTTGTCCACTGGACCACAGGTTCCATAATTACCACAGCAATGCACTGAATAGACTAGTATCTTTTGACTTTTCAAATCAATGTGTCTATTATGTGACAGAGTGGTGCAAGGCGCTGGCTCTTGATGGTCTGGGGGCCGGCTAGCGTCTCCTCTGAACCCTTCGTAGGCAAGAACTCCACTTCTGTAGATAAAGGCAGAAGGACATAATCGCCGTCATGTCTGAAGTCCATACGACGCTCCAGTTCTGCGGATGTCTCGGAAGTATGGTCACCGTTTACGGGCACAGTTTGTTTTGGAATTGATTATCTCGTCGGACGCGAATCCCACCGTATCCACATTATATTTTTTCTTTATTGAATTCAAAAGTTCGATAAGAATGTTCGTATTCAAGTTTCAACAAGATCGCACCCATCGTTATGTGATCCTTAAAAATTTTAATTTTTGTCCTTGAATACTCCTGTCTTCTCAAGAAGCCTGTACGAATCCTGGTGAAGGGCTCTCTGCGCTTGTGTATGTCGTTGCGCTTATGCTTGTATCGCTAGTAAGAACCAGGCTTAACCCTGTTTACATGAAGGTAGTCCCAAGGCTAAAACGTTTGCTTCCTTTGCCCAAGGCACACCCAAAACAAAAGAGTAAGCCTAAGTTTGATTTTTGTTAGTTTAGATTTTTTGGTCTAATAACAATGGTTATATCTTGCAGAGTTAAAGGGCATTGCTAAGCAGTCACAAGTTGGATTTTTAACTTTATTAGAAGCTCATAGATATTGTGAGGTAACTATTAATAATAACAAAATATGTGTTGAATGTTGTAATTGGTACAATTACAAGTAAGTTACTGTCAACTTGTCTCATGTTTAGGTTGGCAGTTTTCTAAAATGTCCAATCTATCCCATTTGGTTGTTAGGCAGTGAAACACATATTACAGTATTGTTTTCTACTGTAAGTACAGGACATTTACGTATTGTTCCTTTTCTTTACTCTTTCTTTTCCCTTCTTGGTCTAGCTACCTTTCATTTGCTTACTTAGTAACTCCCTCTTTCCATTTCTCCTTCATTTCATCACTTTCTCCCTTCATTCCCAACACTTCTCTATTTCCTCCCTTCATCACTTGCTATTTTTTCCTTTCTACCTTTCTCCTCTTCCTCAATTCCTCTCTCTTTTCTTAACTTTTCTCTCCCTTCCTCTGCCCCTTTCTTTTTCCTTTCTTTTTGTGCTTTTCCCCCTCCATATTTCACCTCTCTCACCCTTTTTCTTTTCCCTTTATTGTCAACATTTTTTTACTTAGAATCAGTCATTGAGTGGACTTGAATCCCCAAAGGAAGAGGCACAAAGAGTATTTAAATCATTTGATGAACAAGGTGCAAAGACATTTTTCCTTTTTCTCCAACCTTAGGGATGGACCATTACAAAAGTGATTGGGGGGAGGGGTGAAGCAAAAGCAAGAAAAATTTTCCAATAAAAATTTTGAGAAAAAATATCTGCAGAGACATTTTCTTAGAAAAAATATATCTGCCAAGTCCTTAAAACTTTCATTTCCAATTTCCATCTCCAAAAAAAAAATTCATGGCAAAAAAACTCCCCACCCCACCCCCATCACTTTTCTTATGGTTCGTCCCTGAAAGCTCGTACTTCACTGATGTTTGATACATTCGTCTCTGTAACAACAGAAAATGGTTTCATAGAAAGCGATAAATTGACTGATGTTCTATGCAAACTTGAGCTGGAAACAGATCCAGAATAGTAAGTACATGTGGCACTAGATCTGTCCTCAGAGAAGCTAAACTTGACTACTGTAGCATCTTGTAGATACTGTACCTCTGATATAGAGACTTCTATTTATAAGGGCAGAGATTCTGCCTGCTACCAGTGCTATGTCATGATTATTTCTATTGGCAGCTGGAATCCCAGGAGCTGGGCAGCTATTTCAGATTAGCCTGTAAGGGAGGTTATTTGCAGTGGAATTGAAGGAGATAAAACACATTAAGGGAAACAAGAGCAAGATCAGCTATTCTCTTGGTTTGTTGGCACAAATTTCTTATTGTACTAGTGACAATGCAAAGAGTTAACAGTCAACTCTGCTTTGAACGGATACACTAACATCTTGCTACCATAATCAGGAGTTAAATCCAGATGGTGACAAAAACGTGTAATTAACTTGTGTTATCGAAGTGCTTGCCATTCAGGACGCTAAATGATGGTCTAAATGCTGTAATGAGAGTTGCTTTACTGACTAATCTCACCAGCTGGGAGATGAAGGGAGAGTGGTGGACATTGCTCATAATTTTCTATCAAGGTATTCCATTTCATCCCATGTGTTTCATTATCATTTCAGTGTAACATTCATGAAGTCCAGACTAGATCCAGACTCCATAGGCATCATACTTCTCCCAAACTTTATGGAGGAGTTTTTCCCAGGCGAGGTAATGAATGCTTGTCTTCTTGTCTTGATTCATAACACTAACACATATTACGTATATGGCTGTACTAGGTTTCCCACAAAGTCACGTTCTCAATATTACTATTTTTTTAGAGCATGTCTCAATGGACTGGTCCTTTTACAGTATATCATTACAATGGGCTTGGGGTAAACCAAAGTGATTGTCATTTACCTAGAAAGGTACTGAACAATTTTCTTTTTGATTATCAACTTTATGCGTATAGAAAACATAGTAGACCTAAGCTTAGTTCCTCTAGTAATTATGACCTAAGTGCCACTTATTTCTTACTGTCTCCAAGACTTGCTACAAATTACTTCCCGTATGGACAAGAGAGAAGGAAACCCCGTGACCCATTATAAGCTACAGTTGATACTATTTTTCAGAATTCTGTTCATTTTTTAGATATCTTATTTTGCTTACGTTTCCTGTTTTATCTTATTTCGATTCCGCCCTGAAAATCACCAGAAAAATGACTTTCTCAAGGGGAACGTTCCTGTCTTGTTATTATCGTCTTTCATCTTACTTTTTTGAGTGTCTTAATAGTATGTTGGCGTTTCTATTGACTTTTTCATCCAACGATGTCGCGTTTCCCCAGTATAGTGCGCGCGCTTGAAACTGACCAATCAGAATGGTTTCTCAAAATTGTAGATTAATTGGCCTTTCCGAAATTCAAAAAGGACTGGGGTCGAGTGTAGAGATATTAATGTTATTAAGAAATGAAGGGTATCACAAGAAAGACCGTACTGAAATTAGTAAAGTTACCGAGTTTGAACATGTTTGGATGA
>WUCR03236693.1:0-14418 GCA_009858155.3 Phymanthus crucifer
GCTCTTGGTGCGGGGCTGGCGGAGGGGGGCGGGGGGGGCGGGGGGGGGGGGGGGGCAGGAGGGCAAATCGAGCTCGTGCCTTTGTGGGTGTTATTGCTTTCTGGCGCCCTATATTTGTGACAGTGTACATGGTACACACTTATGCTCACATGTCTACGTCTTGCAAGTACATCTTGTGTGTGATGTCAGCTGTGAGTCGTAATCGCGTTGAATGTAAGGTGATGGACTTAATGGCATCACATGTGAACAATAGTTTAATGCCTAGTGTGCTGACTTTGATCAGGTTACCAATAAAATATCGCTGAAGTCTTGTTGATATTGTCAATCAAATTGCTGAGTATGCGTATTGCCCTATTGCATACTGTGTCGTGCTGGGAGGAAGTAAATGTTTTACTGTTCTTGTGTGCAGCAGAATTGCTGTTCTGCATTTTTCATCCCTCACTGTCAAAGAGCAACTCGTTTTCACGTGCCTTATTCTTGACGGTAATGGGATGTTACTGTGCTCTCCTGGGTTTTTGCCAACGTCGGCCTGTCATGGCTATCATTGGCAGTGTTCCTGTCGTGTCGTTACATGTCCGTACAGTAATATGGTACGCAACTACCTGTAAGAATGAATCTGATCTCATTATATCTAGTCTTACCTAGGGCTATCAAAAGTAATACCTGCAGAAACGTCTTTATTTCTAACTCTAGATTCAGGATTGTTACCGTGGGCTAGAAGTGTAGCGTTAAAGTTGCTAAAACTATTATCAAGGTCTTCGACTTGGTGCTGTGAACTCCCATTCGACGTTTTGTAAAGTATTTTCATGTACACAATTAACAACTTGTAGCCGTGACATTTTAGACAACACCTCTGCAACCTCGTTTAAAAACTATCAGGTTCCTTTAATTAAAAAGAAAGAAAGACGACGTCCAACAAGAACACTTCATAGCTAGTGATCGGGATTTACTGAATGAGCTAAGAAACCTTGGCCTATGAATCCTACATTGTCCTTCCCCTGCCCCGATCCTGTCTCAGTCTCAGTCAGCCCAAAGAGGAATCCTGATTAGCGGGGCTATTGTTCATAGTGAGTTTTGTATCAGCTAGTCCATTAGCAGGGCTGTTAATAGAGCAAAGTGCTGTGATCTTCCTGTTTCCTGTTGAACACGTGAAAACAGGGAAAATTTCATCAAGTGGCTAAAAACAAGATTTGTGGGTTGTAGACATTTGATAGGACGAGAAAGAGATGAGTTGGAGGAAGATGACGTACAAGGAACACGATCCCACATGGGGTATTTTCGTTCAAGAGGAAACGCTTGTCCGATATATCATCATCTACTGGCATTTGAAATTGTATATCGACAAAGCTCTTTTGCAAGACTAAAGTTTACAACCGACTTTAACTCTTTCTGATAAATTTCATCCTCAGTCCTTGGGTCATTTGATTACCAAGACTCTTAGATGCCCAGTACAACCAGGGCTAAACCAAGATCTTTTATACCTATAGCAGCCAATACATCTCTTTTCTTTTACTGTAATGCAGATTTTGTGTCAAGTGTACGTGTGTGCTTTCTTGCCATGCTCAGTTGACACAAATAATGATATATACATTATATAGAAAAACTCCGTCTTTGCTTTATGTTTATGCTATATGCTCTGACTTGTACTCATGACGATTTTCTCAAACGACTGAGAAATTTTGCTTGCTTAGCAAGCACAGGAGTTTCGAACGGGAATACAGTTTCCTTCATTGGAACTAATCATTCTTGTCTCTATGTGTCCTTTTCGTAATATGATTTAAAAGAACTGTTCATTGTTAATTATAGTAGTGATTTGTGATACGTTAATCTCACTCACTAGTGGTGAACAATGAAGAAGCTGAAGGAAGCAAGCACTTTGTGGAACAAATTAACTTCCTTTGCTGTCAATATAATGTTGAATTAATGTCGGTCCATTTGAGCTGATTGCTTTGGAGTAGAGTTAAACAATGAACTCCATACAGACGTGTAGCGCTCATCAGCATCTCCTACCGCATAGATAATACTGTACCCTCATGTAGCATATCCAGGAGTGCAGGGCAGATCTTGCATGTGTACCACACCTAGATTAAGTCACGAGTTCCTTATCTAAATCCCATAGTCTTTCTAACCCCTCCCATACTAGTAGTTCTCTTCCAACTAGGGTCAATGCTCAATCAATAACAAATAGATCTACATCGATGATGCTTTGATTACTACAACTTGACTTCAACTGATGTAAACATTGACACAAATAAGGCCTGAGTGTACGAAATAAACAAGTTAATAGTTGACCATATCATTTCCTGGTTCCTCTGCTTTTGTTAGGTGGTAATGATGCCGATTTGTCTTCAAGTATTCAATCTATGAAGACGAAATATGATTCACCATCTCCAAACAAGGATTTGAAGTTTCCTGGAGAAAAGCTTTTGAATTATTAAGAATACTGTTAACATATTGCAAAGATTGAGCTTTAACACCGCTGTAACTAACCTATGCCCAACGGTTCACCATACAATACCAGAACTATCACATTAGCACCTTCAGCTCTCAATTGTCTGATCTTACCAAAAGGGAGTTGGACCTTCACTGATTATGAGGAAAGCGAAGTATTCGGGCAAAGCGTGCAATGAACGGTTATATATATTATATTTATATCATATAATAGCTTCCTTTAATGAATGACGTCATCAATAGTACAATTACTTCCAAGGAAGTGTAATTACAGTGGAAAAAAACCTAACTCCTATGACATGATGCTTAACACGGGTCGTAGTACCCAGTAGATGTTTCGTCCGTAGAGAGAAAGCTTAGATCAAAACCTCTAGTTGTGAGATAATTTCTCTGATCATGATGAACTTAAGCCATCAGTGTTGAATATTGTATGAATAATGAAGGTCTGGAGTTGAGTTGTTAAGTAATAGTTGCAGCTATACAGGAAGACACGTCCTACAGCAAAAAAAAAATATTTTATGAGATGAAAGATTATTCATTTAAGAATTTGCTATTGTCATTGCTGCCGTACACATAGCTGGGATGTTCAAAAAAATTCTTTAGAAAAAAACTTTGAAAATGGAAATAAAATTGACTTGTTTTTCTTTAAAATATTTACGATTTTTTTATTCTTTCAGCAATTATTACAAATTATTGGCTTGTAATAGAGTTATCTTTTCAGTACTGTTGGTATAAATAGTTTTGTTTGTATGTTTGAATGATTAATATTCATTAATACGTGTGTTAGTACTTGCGTGGCGTGGCACTTGGCAGAGGCACAAGCTAAGAATCCAACACCAAGAAAGGAGGCCTCCCAAACAAAGGGAATGATAGTGTTTATATATAGAAACCAAGTCAACTCATTTTCTAATTTCTCTTTTAACATTTCCCAAGGTGTTCGACCATGTGTTTTGCCGATTTTTCCAAGAATTTGATAATCAACTTTCAAAAAACATAGCCTTAGCGAAAGTAAGGAAACGTGTTTGTGGAGGCCACCTCGTGCTTCGACAAACAAATAAGCCTATTTGGATAGATTTCTAACTAGTTTTCTATGACTGCAACCATTTGATGGCTAATCCTCAACTTAGGATTGTACCTTCAAGTCCATTACCATCATTTTTGGTCAATTCTACCAGATTGGCCTCTTCTTCCTTCTGTTTAGACAATAAACACACTAATCCTGGGTTCTCTTTGCTTTCCTCACCGTTCTCACTCCACAACATTGTTTAATCTTTTCATCTCTAAGGAGCAGTTGACATTCATTTGCAGACAAAAAATCCTAGCTTATTGACTGTGCTATTTACCTCACAGCGAGGCGGCTGGCTGTCGGTAAGGAATTTCTTCACTTGACCAAATGGGCGTCCTACAACAACATGTACAATGATACTTCTGAGAATTCTGGTATAAAAAGAATCCAGTCTCACGAGTGATGTGGTAAAACAATAGATACGAAAGTTGAAATACAAACCAGAGATCGAAACGTCGTGGTAAGTGAAAGGACCAAACCGAAAGACTGTATTCAAATGAGGCTGGACCCAAGCGACAGGGTTGGAAACTCCCCCCGTTGGCTCATATAAATACACGTGTGGACAGAGCAATCGCTTCAGCTCGCTTCAACTTCGTGCAGTTTCACAACCTTTCTATCAATCAATATGTTTCCTCTGTAGGCAACAAGGAATATTTGGAACTCTAAATACCAAAAGCTGATATCACCTTGAAATCTTTTAACGATCGTTGGGTTTTTTCAAGAGAAATTCCTCAAAATCGACCAAAAACCCCGCCCTAAAGAGAGAAGGTCGAAGAAGGCGTTTTGATCAGAATTCCCTCTGCCTCGTGTAACGTTACTCACTCGCTGAAGCAAACTCGAAAATGCAAAGACGCCTGCGTCTAAGGGATTGGTTAGTTCTTCAAATAGAAAGTGGGAACTTCCTTGGCCTAGAATGGATCGATAAAGAAGGGAGAATCTTTCGTGTGCCTTGGAAGCATGGCTCTCGACAGTCGTGGAAAGAAGAAGTCGATGCAGCTGTCTTCAGAGAGTGGGCTATCTACACAGGAAGGTAAAGCTTTTGCTTATTGATTCGTATACTAAGACAGAACAGCTCTAGAAAGCGCTCTCTGATAGTCATGGAGACCTCACATCAAAAATACAAGTGAAAGATTTGTGATATTTAAACGGACAAGTTCATATCTGTTTTGATTTCACTTCGCAACTGACTCACTAACACTGTCTCTGCACATATTCAAGTGATGGGTAGATTATCTTGCTCATGAAATATTGAATTTAATCGCTATGAAACTTCTTGATTTTTTGCCAGATCAGAAGTCACAATGCATAGTTTTAGACTGGTTAAATTTTGAAGAATTTTCTCGTCATTTTTCCAAACTGGTCCGATGCGACTATATTTTTCGCACCATTTTTTTGTCAATTTGTTTGATAATTTTGAACCAAAATGTTTATTTTTTTACATTTATTTGTGATTATATTCCTCCTTGAATTAGAAAGTGTACAGACCATTCTCTTGGCATACTTTTATCTAATGTCCAAAGGTTTGATGTCCACCTTGATCATCACATTTTGATATTTTCTCTGTCACTTTGCAATTTTCATCAAACAATGGACGTTTTCTACTACTTACTAGGTTATTAGTGATGATTAAACTTTGTTTAGCTTCTCTTTGGAAACAAAACAATTTGTGTAGATTTTGTTCTAGTATCTTTAGTATACCTTTGAGAACAGGTTATTTTCTGACACACAAACTCTTTCGTTACAATATATTCTTTTCCTTAGGACTTCTTTTTCGTCTGTCAGATTCCTTATTGCAGTGATCTGTACTGTTTTCTAGTGCGTTAATTAACTTTTTTTGTCAGTGTTAATAATATTAACACCTCTAGTTCGAGCATTAATGATTACCTTGGCTCATCTCGAAGTCTCAAGGACTTGTCTTTTGTATGCTACACGAGCCTGCACGTGTTAAGCTTGAAGAAGCGCTTCTTGGAAAGCTGTTAAATCAGGAAACTTATATGCTATAAATGAGAAAAAAAATAGCTGTCATAAACTGAGGACATCCTTAAGAAAAAGGACAGCGTCCACCTTTGAATGACAGGGCTAGTTCTTCTTCTTCTGTATGAGGAAGTATTAGCTCCAGACACCGTAAATAATGTAAAGATCAAGGAATGATTACAACAATCCTAATGCTACACTAAACCACACTCACATTTCACAACTTTGTAGATCTTACAACAATGATCGCTCCCATGCAGAACTTTTCCGTCCGTGAGTTTCGCTCCTCATGCACTACTGCTATAGTCTGTATTGTCAACACAACACCCAATATGTATGGGGTTACTGACCAGTACTGTGCGTATGTTTTGGGATACTTTGTCGTTGTTGTTTTTTGGAGAATTTGAACCAGTGACGGTCATTTGTCCTATGATGTTGGTTTACGACTATTATTTTTAAACTCTCAAAAATATATCAAATTTCACATACTGTATAAAGTCAAGTTTTTGTCTTTTTTTCTAAAAGGTTTTTCTACTTTAACAAAGGTGTATCGCAGGGAAATTCACAATTATTTTTGTTTTTGTACGTGTTTTCAATATTCTTAGATCATTGAGGTCACTTTTGCTGCGGGTATGACATTGTTTTTCTGAATGAATTCAGTCGTTGTAAGCTATTGTTTCAGGGCTGTCCTGTATCAGTTGTAGGTAATATATACAGCATTAGGTATGTGCGATTTGTAATTCTAATTGAATTGGCGCTTTGTCATTCAGATATGATCCTCGAAAAATGGCGCCCAATCCACGCAGATGGAAGACAAACTTTCGATGTGCCTTGAATGCCTTGCCAGACATCGAAGAAGTCACAGAGAAGAGCTGTACTCGGGGGAACAATGCTTTCAAAGTATACAGGATGAAACCAATGCCGAGAGCTGTAGGATTCCGAGGTGAGATAAGAGATCATGAAACTGCCACTTGCGTTACCATGGGAGACATAGTGTGGCGCTACAGTAGCGGTTTGGTTTGACTGCTGCTGTGCGTGGCTTCTAACCTCAAACACCAACACGTGAATATCATGAGTCTGTTTAACTTTCTCTTGTGCCTTCTCCTTCTCCTTCTCCTCCTTCTCCTGCATCTTCTTTCTTATCACATTCATACGCCAATTCTTGTCATATTCATTCATATTCTCGCATATTCTTTGACGCCCCCCCCCCCCCCCAATGTTCTTTTTTGGTACACTCATTTTAATAAGGGATTCTTTTTCCAAGGCAACGAAGATCTCATTTTCAAGAGATTCAACAGAATGAAGATGAATGATGAACGAAATGTCGTATATGATGGCGAGTACTGGTTGAATCCAAGGGAATGTAAGGTGACTAAAGCATAATATAGTAGATGATGCCCTATGACAGCAGACAATGCGCACTATAGACACAACTATGCTTATGTTATTATAACCATATGTTCCATATATTTATTTTCAGCAGGCTGTTCCATATCTACAATGCGCCGACGAACAATCCTCCTGTTATCCCTATCATGACAATCATGTGGCTTATTTCAACCATCCACCCGTCCCAGGTGAGGTTATCTTTCGTCTGATAGCTTCACACTCGTTTTCTGTAGTGAGTTATCTATTCCCTCATTATGACTTTGATCTGCCCAGAGGTTGTTTCAGGGCTTAATCTGTAGATCAGCGGTCGTGACCCTAACCTAGATCAGCCTAGGTTGTTTCATTGATCAAACAGAACTTCAATAGTGGATAAAATTTAATTGTTTTTGGTTTTTGATAGAAGTAGAGCAAACAGTCCCGAGTGACCACGAGATTGTTGAAGTAAGTACGCTCTTTGATCTTAATTCTCACAACTGTTTGGTAAAGTTTTAAGCGACGCCTTCTTCTTTTTGACGATTTCCAGATGGTTGACCAGCTTCTTTTTCCTAACCATTTCCAGATCGTTGATCAGTTATCACAGGCTTTTGACAGTGATATTGGTAGTACGTCGACTGGAAGTTGTGCTACTACACCAGAGAGCGCATGCGCAACCTCGCCTGGCTTCAGTTCGCATGGAGAATCTGGTAAGGTGACACCTGATCAACCGACCACTACACCGACCGAACGGCCAACAAACAAACAAAACCACTTAATAACTACCAACTCGCTCACTATACTGCAACCAATATAGTCATTCTATCCATTGATAAACCAACTAGTCAAACGACCAGGAAACCACCACCACAATAACAACAACAACAACGGCGACGACGACGACGACGACGACGACTACAGTAACGTGAAGAACAAAACTACTCGAGGATCATAAACAATGTAGGCAAAAGTGAACATCGATGTATTCAAAGTAATCATAATACTTTTTTACAGGATCCAACTACCCCATCTACTCATCGCTGCGCATGACAAACATCTGAAAACTGCTGATCAAGACTAAGATAAGAATGGTTTGTCGATGCAATAAGACATGATCTCAGGGATATAGTGCATCGCTTTACTCAGTAACCTTTTGAAATAAATGAAACAGACGATTCTAACGTTGCTCTGTAAAATAAATGTCCTCTTAAAGAAAGACAATCAGCTGCAATAGAATTTAAACAAGATGACAAACATGCATTTTCATTACTGTTGCTCTCTCGTAACACTTTAGAACGCGCGCCGCTCATTGAAGGACCAAACTACGAGTTTTCAGTTGAAGTGTACATTCTTTTTCTTCCAATCGTACTTCATGCCAAATGCTAGAAGTCTACAGAGCGGTGCTGATTTGAAGAAAACCAGCCTCAAAAAAAGAATGTATTACCTGCGATACATAGCATGGGATCATCAGGATAATATTAGAGATCCTTGCTAATTAGATAGTAGCAGTGATCAATCTGACGTATAGCACAATTATAAAATAGAAGATAATATTAGATTATTTCTCTGTGTTAACTTGAAGATAGCATGGGATTATCAGGATAATATCAGAGATCCTTGCTAAGATAATAACAGTGATCAGTCTGACATGTCTGAGCACAAATATAAAATAGAAGATAATATTAGAGTATTTCTCTGTATTGAACATAGCATGGGATTATCAAGATACTATTAGAGATCATTATAGGAACTACACCCTTGTATTATATACATCTCGATATTTTTTCACTGTAATGTTGTGGTTGCCACGACAATCAAATCGTTGTCATGGCAATGAAAGATATTGCTACTTTGATGTTAATGTTGGAAAAGTTTTGTTCGTTTTTGTGTGTTTCAATATGATATTATTTTTAAAGTTAATTCGTTGATAAAAGTGATAATATAAGTGATTGTTATTCAGAATTGAAATGAATCTTTTGAGAATATGACTTTGTATTCATAATGAATAAAGCATTGAAAAAATCAATCTCTTTACAGCGTAGTAATGTCAGGATATCGAAGGAATTGGTGGACGATAAAACCAAACTGTCAGTAAGATCTACTTTAGATTTTTTTATAAAAAATGTTAATTTAACCTGATTGATGGATAAATCAATTCATAACGTGAAACGTGAAACGTGAAACGTGAAACGTGAAAGGATAAACTTAGCACTCATAGGAAAACCGTGCTTAACACGGTGATTGCATATCGTTTACCGTTCTGACCAGCTAAACTTTGAAATTGATCACCTCAGGCCTTTCATTGAAGTATATTAACTCAATTGTTCCAGGGTTCAATATCTGCTTGACTTTGGGGCTCTTTGATTATGTTGCGCTATTACTACACCTAAAATCGTACAATCGCGCCAAATAACGGTCATGCTTATCGCACAGAAGAAGTGTCTCGCCAACCATCCTACAGAAGTTTCGGTCCACAGATTCTGCTTGCCCCTCTTGACAATAGACCAATTATATTGAGTAATTTTTCTACTCAACTGTGTTTTCATGATTTCATATCATATCATGTTATTGATCTAGTGTTGCTGGTATTCGCGCCTTTTTCTTTTTGTTTAATCTTCTGTGAATAATTTCTGTCATCTTGATTAGTTTTGGATTATCCTAGGTAAACTGCTATCGCTTTTTATGTTTTCTAATTAGCTGGTGAATCTCATATGAGTAACAAATGAGTGGCATAAAAAGTAAACGAAAATGAGACGATTAGGATGATCTACAAGAATGTATATCATGGATGTGGATTTGGCGGTGATTTTCACGCCAAAACGACGCGCGCGTGTCCATTGCTAATGTACAATTCTGGTCATGCCCCTGAGCTTGATTCTGATTGGCTAGAATTTCGGCCAAAAATAAAACCTAAAATACCGCTGAAACAAATCACGGTCGCATTACGACTTGATTTACTAGAGGAGTGAAGTGTGAGGATCAGTACCTGTGAACGCTACAGACGAACTGCATCATGTTGGTACGGAGGCTTGCTTTCATCGTTACTTTTGCAATTTCTGCTTCATCTGCGAGCAATGATTGTAAGTATCTCTTCCAAGATCTAAAACCTTTGTAAATGCAACGCATGAATATGAGGGGACAAAATTGAGTCTTTCTTTGCCTCGAGATTGTGAAATGGCGGGAAACTATCCCACTTGAAATGATCGAAAATGGAAATCCATAAACTTCACGCATTCCTATGAGAGAAATGGAATTTCCTTTTAGTTTATTTTGTATTTCTATATTAAAATCTTGCACAAAAGAAAGAGATTTTCAAAAAATTGTCTATGATGTAGCAAACCGTTATCACGAAAAAAACGCGCGGTGACTATGTAGATTTATTAGTGAGGGTATTAACACTAATAACAATTATGCAAACACTAATGCTGACCTTGACGGCCTGTGTCTAGGATGCTGACCAACAATCGTTTGTTTCAATATCAGGACATTTGCATCTCATTAAAAAAATCGAAGAAAAACAGGAATTGATAAGCACTTTTCCTGCTTTTTATTCTCTTCACCTTCCAAGGAACGTGGTAGCCCTCTTCCCTCTTTTCTTCCCTTTCTCCTGCTCAATCTCCTTCTTCATGCTCTTAAACTTATTCGCAACCTCACCTGCAATCACATCAATTTTCCATGCTTTCCTACAGTCTTAACAGATTGCAAGAAGAGCATCTACAAGTGTTGTCCGGATGGAAAGACAGAAGCGTTAGGACGAGCAATGGAAGGATGCGGAGGTTGGTAACGTCATGTAACAAGGTTTCCTGGCGTTAACATGAACTTAAGGCCCGTTTACACGTGCGATTTTTGAGGCGATTTTGACTGCGATTTTCGTGGCGATTTTGGTCAAAGTAAAAAAATGGTAAAGAATTTGCTTCAAAAGATTTATTCAGGACACCAATATTATTTAAACAAATGAGTATATTTTGAAGGGTAAGGCAAAATCCAGGCACTAAAACGTTTACATCGCAGGCAACAACTATAGACTGAATTAAACAATGAACTGGAGAGAAAGCACTAACAAGTACTTTGGAATGACTCTTTTAGTGGCGTTGTGCATGGACATGAAGAAAAAGTATTTTTGTCAATCCGAGAAAAGAAGAGGAAGCTGCAAGAAAGGAAAATATGGCGATACGGACTACGAGACAGCATCCAGAATGACCAGAGACTGTGCCAAGACATGTGGAAGATGCAGTAAGTCAGAAGACTAAAAGAGATTTGTCTTTTAAGCATTTATTATGGGATATGATAAGATTGCAGTTTGTTGATGAGTTATGTGACTTTGGTTGATGTCTTTTGATTCATACAGAATGAGTTGTCTGTTGTTTTTGTACTTGTTGCTCCCAGAGCACGCTGCCCCGAAGAGATGCATGTCCAGTACATTCGGATGCTGTTGGGATGATACCCCAGCCAGACTAGAAGACAAGAAACCAGGAATAGGCTGTCCAAGTAAGTTAGAGTCACATACCGAGAATGGAGGCTATAAGCCATATATATCCCAAGGGATTATATGGCTTATAGCCGAGCATTCGAGGTATGCATCTATCTTATTGCATACTTGAGGAGGTTTTCGCAGGAAAGTTTTTATTTTCTTAATTTATTAGTTGTTTTAATTTTTCATTATGATTATTTATTTTCTTATTTTTCCAATTGTAACTTTTTTATCTTCTCATTATTTCTTTATTTTTTTTATTTAATCCTTTTTTTAATTTTCCAAATTTTTAATTTTTAATTTTTAATTTTCTTATTATTTCTTATCTTTTAAATTTTATTTTTCTTTTCACACGCAAGTTGGGCGAAAGGGCGTTATCAAAGTAGAGTATTTTTATTTCGTTCCCTTCATCAGCTGCTAGCACATGTAGTGTTCGGTGAAAGAGGTGGTAGTCGTAATAGTACGGTCCGAGTTCGATTCTCAGATCTCAAACGTGAGATGTTTTCAAACGAATTTTTCTTCATAAATAAATTTCAGTTGAAAAATATTCGTAGTCCAACAACTAAGATAAGAAAGTATAGAGGGAGGACAGCTTATTATGTTTATATATGTATATCGCCCTTTCCCCGGCCTTTTATATACGTATAATATGGGGGTAATATGGGAAATACAACCCGATGAATAACAAAGAAAAACAATAAATATGATATATACATCAACCAGAAAACTAGGAGTATAGTTACATACACCATGGGTGGGGAGGGTCAGTAGACAAATATCGTAAGGGAAGGGGAGGGCAGAGTCCAGATCAACATGTGATATGTCCAGGAAGAGTCCAGTCAATCTGCTCTTTTCAACACAGGGTGCTATGATGTTTATCGCATTTACTGTAGAAGACACAAGTACCAGTGCCATGAGTCACGTGGTCCTCGAACAAGGCGTTTCCTGAGAAGCAGCTGTCAATTAACTTGTAGTATATGCGGGTAGTTTAATCCACAGGAAACCCAAACCCGCCTGAGAGAATGTCTCCTATCACGTATGCGATGTTTGATCTCATAGGTGGTTAGTCTCTTGTCGATCCTGAGAACTCAACGGGACATCTAACCATATTACGTTACGGGTAAAGTGATAATGAGTACAACATACTGTTAACTGAGGTAAAATAAGGGTGGAGCGTAATATTAATAAAATTCACATCCTTTCTACATGGATGAGCGTGTTGTAAACTCAACGTTCGAAAACCTCCCTAAAACGCTCCCAAATTAACCGTAAATAGGCTCGAAACGTTCATAAACAATAAATCTTTATTTCTATCAACGTTTTGAAGAATATTTTTAAGACTCTAGTGAACTAAGAGGAATAATTTAACTCATAGTAGAATAGCCGTTGAAATCACCACAGGAGAACCACAGGAAGCCCAACCAACAAAATAGACAAAGATGGTAAGCCTGTGGCGTGATGAGGACAGAACCCTCTGAGAAACTCCGCTTGTTCGCAATCCTCCATATTGAGTTGCCTTCCCACATACAGCATGTAAAGGGTGCTGATAATGATCCCACCACAATCCGATGTGGCAACCATAAATATATATCGAAACAAGACAAGAAGGTAGGTAAGCCAGGTGAAAGAAAGGAGGATTGGGCTACCTGTGTAGAACATGTCCATTCATATCATGACTCGTGATCTTGTCACATCACGCGCACATCAACCTTCTCAAGAGCTATATGTTGGGTTTCTGCGATCTTATCTATTAGATATATCATAAAACAGTCGGTTAAGATAGCTGGTTACCCATCCATCACACACTATGGATGTCCGTGCGTGCTTCATGCTTTCTGTCTTGTTGGTTGGCTTAGTGTTGATGGCTAACGGCCACCCGTCACCAGAAAGTAAGTCCTTCCAGTAACACTCATTTCCTTTATGGTATTCAAAATTATAACACGATGTTAACACAGTATAACACAATGTTAACAGAGTATGACACGATGTTAACACAGTATAACACAATGTTAACACAGTATAACACAATGTTAACACAGTTTAATACAGGCTATAGCCCATACTTTTTGCTCAAGAATGACTGACCTCATGAATTATTCATATTTTTTCAAAAGGTGTGAAAATGACCCAAAATCGATCAAAACCATGGGCTATAGCCCATGCTTTTTGGTAAGGGCCAAAAGTGACTGTTTGGGAAGGAAAACACATAGAGGGATGTCATTGTTATTAAAGACTGTATTTCTAAGGCATTGTTAGCCTGACTTATCAATCTCAAAAATCTTCCTTACTATGGGTGTGTCAAACCTGACTCATCCATCTCAAGAATCTTCCTTATTATGGGCGTTGTCAAACTGACCCATCCATCTCAAGAATCTTCCTTACTATGGGTGTGGCAAACCTGACCCATCCATCTCAAAAATCTTCCTTTGGCATTAGCATAAAAACAGTTGTGCGGGTCTTTGCACTATTCTACTCTCTTTTTCTTTCCCTTCCTTTCCTCTACCTTCCTTTCTTTTCCCTTTTTTCCATATCTATTTACTTAGGTACTCTAACTTTTATTTACTTAACTATTTTTTTTATTATTACACTTACTTGAACGTGCTGGGAGTCGAACCCGGAACCTCTGGCGTTAACGTCTAGAGACTTACCAACTGAGCTGTCCGTGAATAGGACGATAGGGATAGGTTGATTGAACAGCTTTATCATATAGTAGGAAAATGTACACAGCGGGGTACGGAGAGTATCGGCATTTTCCTACTGTGGGGGAGGAGTCACGGCTTAAATTTGACCCTTTTTAGCATTCTTCGCATTTCTTTCAGTTCACCATCGTTACCACAGGCAGCCCAAGCTTGGTATTCTTATAAGAAAATGTATGGGGAATTTTGAAATGTCGATTTTCTCAACACTGATCAAAATATTGATGACAACACTGATATACAGTCAATCTCGTAAACGTTGCTCAGATAAAAAGCCATCTTGACTTCAAGAAATGTCACGTGTCTCATTATGTATTCAAGTTTTGCGCACGTGGAAATACGCAACTTGCTCGCGACTTGGAGGACTATGGCTGCAGCGGGAATTTCAAAGCAAATTT
>WUCR03237498.1:0-14410 GCA_009858155.3 Phymanthus crucifer
AACATTCGAATTTCCTGCCGTAACCGTACCGTATCGTAACCGTGAACGTTTCCCACTCATACGAAAACGACTCTATGCACACGAAGATATAGCAGCTGCTTCTTTGGAGTGATTTTCGATATCATATCGAGGATAAATTACATATAGCTTTTGTGTTATCTGTATATTGTACATTGTACAAGCTGATATAAAGACCATTCCTTTTTCTTATAATTCGTTCTCGTGTATGACTTAAATCTTCGTAATCTTCTTCTTAATCCAACTATGACGTCAAATTGAGCCTAAAACTATTGTAAAAAAAAAGAAAACTAGAAGTGTGCAATAAGAGTTTGATCCGAATTTTTTTTCTGGTCGTCAGTAGCTGCTTTATTATGTAGCAAATGTTGTGTCTTGAGCCCCTCGGGCACTTGAATTACGAAAATACTCGACTTTTAAAAGCCTTGAATTTCATTTTCAAGAAACTATGAAACAAAATTCTGCGCTGACAAGATTCTTGATAACGAATGCCTAAAGGAACGATAACATCAACTGATAATGCCACCATCAATTCTAATTCCCAGAAAGCTATTTTCTTTTTCAAGCATAAAATGGGAGGGCAACATGTATGTGCTTTGACTATACGTGTTTGGCGCCGACGAAAAAATTAAGATCAAGGGAATAAAACGTCTTGAAAGCTGGAGAAATGATTATTCCACGAGGCTCGGTTTCCTTAAAATCATTACCAGTATCAATAACCAAATGAAATTTGAATCATATGATAATTTTGTTTGCTTCCGCTGGACTATTTATTTCTAGCAAAGTAATGCGATCGTACAATATTTATATAAGTATGCCGAGTGCTGTAATCGGGTTATTTAGGGTTCACAGAACTAAATCTTCTGCAAAGTAGAGCTAGAATATTTTCAGTCCTAGGACATGCACCCTAAGTATCTTTAATAAATCACTCTGTCATATCCACGACCAGTCGATATCGATACTATAAAGTCATCTCTGATTACAAGCGACTGGACCTTCAATTTCGTCGCATATTTTAAACTTGTTTATTCCATGTTATCTTCGCCTTGGGTCAAAGATATACAATTGGCACAACGTTTTTATACTACACTGAAGTACGTTTAGTGGAATTTGAGGCAGGAACTTTATATTTAAATTTATCAAGTGATTAGGAACTCACGAGCTCACGGATTCTAAAGTATTACTACACAACGGTTTGCCTGATGGACCAGTCTGAGTAAACACGTCCCTTGTCTGTGAAAAGGGAGTGACATTTGGAGCCCAAAGCGGGCCGAAATTTCAATGCCCTGTTTGAGTGCATCCCGTGTATCCTGGTAACGTGTTAAAGGTTAGAATAAGCGTGTACACTAAGAGTTTAAAGCACTTGAGCACAGCTAGAGGCAGACACGTTCTTCATGTGGAGGGGTACGGACAATGATCGCAAACTGTTACATTCACGCTACTCAATGTTCAAACCCAAACAAGTAAGTTTACATAACTCTTATCTTTACTTAGCAAATACTCTGTTTGTCTTCCAGCTAGTTTAATTTCCTTAAGTATTTGACTTTTAAAAGGAATTCGACGATGTACTGTACTTTGCAGTCAAATTCTGCTACTCTTCATCATCCTAGATCTTGGGCAGGGTTGGTGGCTTGTAGGACCACGCAGCTCGTGTCGATCAGCTCGATACAATCACATTGATCAGTAACCTGGTATTTACACGAACAAATATACCAAAACAATGTAAAGATTCATGTTGTTGAATGTTACAAAATGGTAAGATTTACAAAACCAAGCGAAACGAAAAAAATAAATAAATAGAACCTGCCCGCATCGTACTCTGAAGGTGCTGAAAAACTCGCTACTGACTAAGTGTTCACTTTCATTTGAAAAAAAGAGGGTTTTAATGAATGAATAAAAGAACGAACAAAACGGCCAAGCTAATGAATGAATGCTGAAAACATCGGGGAGTAACAACTCTGCCATTTTCTCTTTTTCACTCTAAATGAATACTGCGTAGGCAGACAACAGCCGATTTCACAGCAACATCAGCTTTTTTTTGTTTTTGTTTTGTTTTCATCAAGGATCTTATGGTAAGGAATGCCGCAACTTGTTGCTAAGCCCGTGGAAACAAATGCACAGTGTTGTCCCCTTGCTTATACCTTCAATTCTTTAAAACTAAACCCTAAAGTCATCGTAATGCAAGTTTAGACGAAGTAGCTTACCACACTTGTTGGGTACGTGGACCTCACTCATCACCTTAACGCATAAAGCCTGGTTCTCACTAGCGACGCAAGCGTAAGCACAACGACATACGCAAGCGCAGAGAGCCCTTCACGATTAGTTGGCCCCTTTTTTTTCGAAAAGAACAAAACATTCAGTTCAGCAACAAACAGTTCAACAGTTTTTATTTCCACGAAAATATATAAAAATATTTGGCAATATAGGTTATGAAGTTGTGGAGGGTACAAGAGAACAACCTCAGAGGTAAAACAAGCTCTTGCACCCTTAGAAGAAGTAGTAATATTCATATGTGTAAGACGGACGTAGTCATTTAAAAATACAGTAGTTTTTAACAGTAGAGCATGTAGAAATTTAGTAAGTAAGTATCCTCTTTCTTTACGGTGTATAATTTACATATTTATCACTACATGTAGAAATTTACTAGAATAAACGTACAGGGAAAAGCAATAACATTAAATCGAACCAAGAGGTCATACTATAACGGCAGTCGACCTTGAAGGACTATCTACGCTTGCGTATGTCCTTGTGCTTATGCTTGCGTCGCTAGTGTGAACCAAGCTTAAATGCTCGTCATCGCCATCCAGCAAATTTGGTTATCAATTGACGCGAGTATAACAGAACTAAGCCAAGGCTGTGACTTCCACCAAGATACAATGGATTTACATTAGCACACCGTTATGATAACGACTATTAGACACTCATTATACGCATAGATTATTCATGCACTATTAAAGGGAATGCAACTGAAAACCCAGTGAGCAGCTTAAACTATAATAAGTTAGACCAGCGGCGTAGCGGGGGGGGCAGGGGACAATCCCCCCCTAAAATTTTCGGATCGATCATATTTTTCTTTGATGAGCTGTCACCATATTTCTTCGCTTAAATTGATTCTCTAAACTTCTTTGCTAAATATATGATTCGGTTTTCAACTGGAATATTTATACATTTAAAATTTTAAATTAAGATTGTTTTTATTAATTGTTGTTGCTTTAATTTTTCTCAAGAGTTCGGGGCTCGCTACGCCCCTGGGTTAGACATAATTTGAAAATGCGCGATCACAAGTGCAATCAATGACAGGAAGATGGGTAAGGATTTATCTTACATCGAGGATATTCTTAGATCATTTTAGCGACTACGTTCGGACCTTACTTGCTACTGATTTCTTGTTGCTTCGCCTTTTTATTGTATTAACTATCGCAAGATTTTTGCATTGTTTTGTATGAGTGGCAAGTCCTCTATTGATAAGGGTTTGTATCTAAATAACAACAGTCACCGGATCTGATCTCGTCCAAATACCCTGCAGTAACGAAGTTATTGTTCAGAATAGAAAGCGGTACGATGAAGGTGAATCTCTCACCTGTCGAATAATGATCGTTCAACTAGAAACAGGACCAACTGCAGTTTCATTAGTTAGAAAAATTGCACCGCGAATAATCTATCATAAGAAAACGGAGTTCAAAGTAAGAAAAGGGTGCAGGTGAATTTTGGATGTCATTAGTAATCTTTTTATAGTATAGTTTTGCCCTTTTTGGGCACGTTGTTAAAGAAGGGAGAAATTACACTAGCTTGTGATGGAGTTGTTGCGATATCTGTACTAATGGAGGAATTTGAATTGGCTGGAACTTGAAATTGATGGTAGAAATGTTATAACGTTTTTCAATGTGTGCTATAAGAAAAGGGAAAATATGGAGGGAGAAGAAATGGAGGAAATACCAACCCTATGTATTCCTAACAATTCAAGGTGAAAACATGAAAGGAAGAAAGAAAGTAGAAGGAAAGGAAAGGAAAGGAATACAAGGAAGTGAATCAAAGCAGGTGAAAAAGAAAACTGGAGAAGAGAAGAGAAGAGAAGAGAGCTGCTGTTCTAATTCTAGAAAAAGTTGTCATCATTCAAATTTGTTAATAAACCAAGGCCATTACCAATTCAATTTTGAACTCAAACATTTGCCTTGATGTTTACTAAATTTAAGTATAGATACAGCCGGTCTAACTACAAACACAAAGAAAAATCGCCACGAGTAAAGAATGAGTCACCATACGCATGCAAGCCAATGGATTTGGCCATCTTGAACACATCGAAAACAGTGGAACAAGGAGAATAGGAAAATAAACAAACAAACAAAGGGAACAAGAATACCAGAAAAAAATCTAATGTAAACACAAGACATCTGCAAAAACTAATCAAATGATGAAATCCATTTCTTCAAACTCAAATGATATCGATTTTTTTCTTTCGTTTTTCCCAATTCCCATTAGATTTTGATTGCATTTTTATTGCTTCAAGAGTTTTCCAATGTAATTGTATTATTAGTATTTTCACTGAGGCTGTTTTGATGATTTAGCATTTCAATTTATTAGGCCTAAAGAGGCTTGAAGGGCATGTGTGCTTCTAAAGATGTTGGGTAATTATCTGGAGGAGCGCAATGTTCCCAAATAGGTTTGATCAACGGGTTTATTAAGATATCACAAGCCAACAAAGAGGAGATTCAAGACCACCTTAACGTAAATTCGGTTAATTCGATGGGAACATGCTGGGGCTTCATTACAAAATTCTTCTTTTCTCAACTAAATTACCCTCTAGGAACCGCTCAAACAGACCATGAGGCCAGTTGGTAAACTTTTAATATCTGAAGACAATTTCCAATGACTCGATTCTCTCAAAGTGAATTGATTCAATTGTACTGAAGGACCTATACCACAAAGAAGAATACGATTGCCAGTCGAAGCAGTTTCAAAATTAATCGACTGGTAGTGGTTAAAAGCCAACATCTGCTTTTGAAAATCAAAATAACGAGAAATAAAACGAAAAGAAAGGAAACCCAACATTGGCTAGAGGAATTGTTATATTGAATATTAGACAATAGTTACTTGGCATCGACAATGCAGACAATTGATATGCCTTTTTGAGGGTATACAAGTCGATTGCTTGGTTTGGTTCTGATTTTTCACAACTAATCGAACCGAATCAACTAGGCCTAAGTTGATATGGCTTAAATCTCCTTTTTATTCCTTCGCCCACTTGGTATACACGAATATGGATTTATTTTTGACAACAAGTTCAAGAACGTGGGATGCTGTATAAACTAGAAAAGACAAACTGTGGGTAAAGAAAAAACTTGAGATTGTTTATTGATGCACTAACGTTAGATAAGCTTTACTGACCTTCCCACTTCATTCATTCATTCATTCTCACTCTCATTCAATATTTTTTCTTTTTCTTTTGGCTTCAGTAGTTTGGTAGTCGGTAGTTTCTGTAGCTCTTCGCATTATACGGGCCCGATATTAAAAGAATTCAAATATTTAATGGTATGTTGGAGTCAAGTTAAACCTTCTTGTGGTTCAGTGTTCTAATCTCGACAGTAAAGAATGAGCTGTTTCATTTACTCGAGGTCAACAGTAAACTACCAAAGCTCTCTAAAACTAGTCTGATATTATATCTATATTTAATAAATACACACACATATATAATATAAACAGATATAAATATTCGCATATAATATGAAGATTAATTTCTGTAAAACGGCTCTGCTTGACTCATCGAAATTCACAATATTTCAAGTTGCCCTGAGCACTATTGCTCAATAAACAATGAACAATAGAGGGAAAAACAATCTGATTTTGAAAATCTCGTAAACGTCGTTGAGAAAATTTTTTAAGCACTGTTTTGATACGAGAAAAGCAAAGGATCTTTACGCTTCTTTCGGAGACTACCACACTTAGATTAGCTGGTACTAGAGAATGGTTAGATCTAACGAATCTTATCCACAGGCTATACTTTTGACGATATGCAGAAAATGGTTGAAAAATAACAAAGGTTGAAACTGAGATTTTAGCGCAGAGGTGTAAAATAGAAACAAAATGACAAATGCAAAAAAATCTGAAAATTTTAAACTTTTACTCCAAAACACATACAGCTGATGTTCAAAATTTAGAACAGCAAAAATCGAGCATAGACATTTCTATTTTTCAGTCTTTCATTTCTTTCCTATTTTCCCACTTTTTCGATTTCAATTTTGGTTTTCCCGATAAGCCTTAGATATGCGCATAGTTTTCAATAATCCATTCATGACTTGTCTTAAGAATTACTAAATGAGCAGTGCATTTCTTTAGCTGCTTCGGACTATTATCTCGAACTCAGCGCTCTTTACCGTTTTGACCATTAATTACTAAAACAGTATGGCCTGGAGATACGGCAAGGGCATCGAAGCCGTAAAACGATCTGATAAAAGAAACTTTTGAGTAAACAAAAACTAAACTCCTTACCTCAAGCTGGGTATTATTAAACTACGAATAAAATGCTTAATAAAAGATCCTGTTGAAATCAAACAATCTCTTAAAGTTTAATGAATTTTACTTCAACCCCTAAGCGACAGCAATCTGCAGATTTTTCATCAATGGATGAATTTTTCACGTCTTAATGTTGATTATACAATTGTAGCATCTTTGAACTATTTCAAAGCAGAATCACAACATCGTTTTGTCGAAGTTTCAGTGTAAACAGGTCATTTTTAGCCTCTGGATTCATGACGAAGGATTATGATCGGAGCAGGTGTCTGGCCTAGTGGTCATTTTGTTAACTACAGCTTGATTCTTGTTCGACTTAAACAAAGTCCGCACAATGATGAATTCATGCAATGTTTATACAAGCGGATTCTTTACAAAAGATTAGCTTGAATGCGATGAAAAACGAGACAATACTCTCAGCGGATCCCCACTGAACACTCCTTTCGCATGCTCTTTTAACGGTTTATTAAACAGCGCCGAAATGAAAGCAAATCACAAACAGGTCCCAGCACTACCCCTGACAGTATGTCTTAATGGACAAAAGATTAGACTTCGGGGTAAAGAAAATTACTGGCGTCAAACTGAAAAAAAAAATGTTGATCGTGCAAACATGCTTCGCTGTTACGTAGATTAGGCACGTGACTTGTCTCGCTTGTCTTGACCACTCATGACAACGTTTTGCCTAATGTAATTTGACAAACGTGTATTGTCTTTGACCCTAGACTTATTAATCACGCAGTATACCTTACTACATTTACAGTTTGGAGACAGCGCTTAAACAGTCGTTAAGTGACCTTCCTGTAGAGAAGACGAACGATCTGTACTCCAGTAAACAACACAACTCTCTTGAGCGAAGGTAAGTTCAACACCGGAATTCTTCTTTACTTGACTAGAATAATAAGATGACAGTACTGGTAGTCAAGGCATTGCTCTTTCAATATTTAGTCAACCTTTCCTGTAAAACTTCTAATTTTAGCCTCTATATTCGACATTGACTTGAATTATTTTTACTTTAAGAATTTTTTTTCCAAAGAGTGAATTAGACATACTAGAATAAACCGCGCACGCAAACTCACAAAGAAACGAGAGCTTAATACTGTTGCCAAATGTTTCAAAAATTGTTAATCTTCTACTTTGGTAAGCCAAACATATCCTTTTATATTCTATTGGAGATTCTATCACACTTTTCGACTTTTCCTGATTTGACACAACATTGATTTGCTGTTTGTATAAAAAAAGTTTTCAACACGAAAATTACACGAGTTTCTTCAAAGAGATTCTTATTTCCTAACAACAGCTCGCTTATCCCATCATCCAGATAACGATTTGTAAACCGCGAAGGACCCCTAAGCCAAGTATGAGAACTTTGCCAGTTGATGGAAAAAAAAAAATTTTTCGGCACGTTTTTGCGATGAGAGATATTGTTAAGCTTCCGTGACTCTATCTCTAGGGAATGCAGTCGACCATCGTTATCAATTTAACCCCGAGATCAGTACATAGGTCTATATGTAATGCTACCTTCAGTGTTTTTCTGTACTATTTGTACGTCACACCGCACGGACGTCAGGCGCTCCTTCAATGTACAAAGCCGGTCACGTACCTAATTAGTCTTGAAGGATAATATAGCCAAATAGATATGCTCTTCAAGATTGCTAGAGATACTCTTTTTCGCACTTTAGATTTGTATCTTACTGTAGTAAAGGAGTTAAAATCCACTAAATCTGGCTGGGGTGATTTGATATTGGATATCTAAGTACATTGACTCGACTTTACTAGTAACGTGTTGTACTAAAGTACAATGCTGTAGGAACACATCTCATCAATTTACGCAACCATTTTAACTACGGATTATATTGCAAAGAATTGCTATATTGTAACTGTATTTTTCATTTTGATTCGTCACTAGATATCATCGAAGCTGACTCGATTTTACGATTGAATTTAAATTCTCAAAAAAAAAATTCAGTCAAGGACTTGAGTAAAGGGTTTTTTCTATATATATTTTAAATTCTGAAATATATAATCTTATTTACTACCAAACAAACAACACTCCACCTAGCCAGATCTTTAAGATTCTATTCCAAAACCACAGCCCCCGAATTGTCGAGAAAGCAGAAAGTGCACGTAAAACACCGGAAATACGCGGCTCGTTACATTCAATGTAATAAGATGCTCTAGTCTGGAGTCCAGTGGACAAGGACAGAAAAGGGTGGCCCATGTGCGTGCTTGCTCTGAACGTTACACCGGGGTACGTTGGCGTTCAGACGCCTCTCTTGAGCCGTCTTTTACGTCGATGGTTTCCGTTCCACTAGACTTCAAAACAAACAAGGCAGAAAACTTTGCATTCAATGTTTTTTTAACAAGAGAAGTGTACAAAAATTTTATATACCTCACAGGGCAGGTGCCTGGCCTGACCAGAGAGCCATTACAACTCCAGGATCGCGGAGAAAAACCGCATATACTTTTACGAGCTGAGCTGCTGGAGACCATCATTAAAAGACATTTGTTGAATGAGAATTGTGGAATTTCCGTTGTGTGAAAAACCGACAGATTGGGCGGCAAGTACAGCGTGAAGCACCGAGTTAACTCAAATACAGTCGGAAACAGTTCGACCCTATTTGAACTCGATCTCCGATAAACTAGAGTCCTTAAGATAAAAACAAGCTGAACGTGATCAATGTGGAGACGGAACTGATACCCATATATTCTTCATAAGTAAAAAGAGAACCGCTACAGGGGAAGCCACAAAATATATGTACTTGCAATTACTCGGGATATTTCCCCTAAGGCTAAGGTGACCATCCGTGTGAGTTGGCCTCTTTTATAATTGGAAATCTTAGAACATAGCGGGTGGCTTGGTGATGGTGGGACTTGATGGGAAGTAGTTGAGTTATTGCTTATTCGATGGTACAGATGGACTCACACGGCACACATTGAATGTTGATTGTACGAAAGCCGAAATCCCTCCAAAACGATGAGCCGGATTTTCCTACTGACCTACTACCCGCTAACTGTTCGAGTCTATTTTTGGTACTTCATTTCTCGTTGACAGCGAACGATATCTCAGACGTTTGTTCCTAGGTAACTGGCTGAAAAGACATTGAAAAACCGCAAAAAAGGCTATTACAATTACAGAAAAAAACACTGCCATGACAATGGGTATTGTTGTGTCAAGTATTCACTTCACAAGACTGTGGTAGAATATCATGAAAATGGTACCATTTTTGTCCTAATGTTTATAAAAATGAAATGTCACTCTATTTTGACGTGAATTTTCCACTTTCCGCCTAAGAAAATACATTTTCGAGAATGTGCCATTTTAGGCCACATACTTACAAAAATGCTTGAAACTACAGACTTTGTTTTGTGAAGTATTTTTGGAAGAACAAGAAAAAGATATTTTTGGTCATGCACCATTTTTGGTAATATGCTTACTTCCTAAGACAGAAAAAACATCCTTTCTAGCCACACCGATGAAATTCTTAAACTCCATCCTTATTCAGGCAAAAAATGTCTGATTGATCTCGCCTGCGCAGAACAACTGAAATTGCCCATTTGACAAAACAAAAAAATAGACAGTATTTAATTTCAGTTTATAGACATTAACTTTCTTTTGAGAGATTATTTTACCGAGAGAGCCGCGACCTCATACTAGTTTTAGCTTTGGGACTCAATTTGACGACTTCTCAATAAATTTACACTACGCCCCATCAAAATCCGGTATCTTGAAGAGCCGCTTCCTACAATCAACTGCGCCAAATACATCGATCAGATGTCTTGGGACTGCTGGTAGTGCTTTGAAGTTGATCGGCGAGCAAGCTCTTGACGAATTACATTTCTCGGTCCTAGGAAGACTGACGCAAATAGATTGGACATAAAGTAGCCTCCATCAATCAAATGTTCGCTGGGTTAAGTAACAGCTACATTTTATTTGGTCTAGACTTTGATAAATCGAGGAAACACTAACGTTTATGTTCATATAACTGGCTCAACATGCCTTTTAAAGGATAATGATCCAAGGATTTGATATCTGGAAAAAACACTTTGAAAGAAATTCGCCACAAAGCTATGAACATTGCACAAACAATACGGAACATCTTGTGCAATAAACAGTCGGGCTTTCGTGCCTCAAATAGCAATCAAAGATTTAATATTTCTTTTTGATCATCATTTGTTTATTCTTGGCGTTTAATTGGTCGATTTTATGGGTTTCGTACGTCCTTCGCGTTCTGGTGTCAAGAAGAACGTACACGGTGTGTCTAAGCAATAGCACGCATGGCAACAAAAACCGATACTTAAAAAGTCCTCCAACGATACGAAGGCTAAAAGTGGAATGTCTCCGGCATCGTGAACACCGATGGATAGGCGAGTTTAACCTTATTTTGTTAACATAGAGGGCTGATTGTGGGTTATGTGGCAGGTAAGTATGGCCAGAGAATACAAGAACATATACTGAAGGACCTTTTTGTCTAGATAAACACAGATTCGTTTCTCTTTTTCATGTTTCTTGGAGTAATTGAATTTCAAAAATTGATAAAAGAGCAAGGATAAGATATTTCATCATATCAAAAAGGTTTATGTAGATTCTTTTCCTGACAAAACATAGTGACAAACTTGAAGGTTTGGCTACAGTTGTCGATATCTCTGATTTTGGCGCATCTTGAAACATTCTTATTTTCTATTCTAGTCAATATACTTTCCTATAATCAGTATGCATATTTGCAGCAAAAAAAAACATCCTTACTCTTTTCTAGAGCGTTGTCTTAAAAATAGAAATAGACTGATGTGGGTTCTTGTTCCACGTTAGGCATTAGTGCTGGCACAAACAACTTGAGTACCACACACACCGGCATTTTACTGCAAGGTACACATTCCTAATGGATTTGGTTTCCAGGATATCCTCTACTTCAATCCTGTACTCATTGACTTCGCGCAAGTTTTGGCCAGTACGTCATTCTAATCAAACTTATAAGGCTTTCTCGATTTTTTCGTAGAACTTTTACCCTAGTCGAAGCGGTTAGGTTTCCTGGCATGAGTGCTGCATTATACAACGTGCTATCAAGAACACAGGTTTAAGATAGTTAAACTCTCCCTAATTTCTTAAGTCCCAGAGAGAAACAAAACACAGACTTCTCGATTGAATCTCCCTCCAATCCAACGGGCTCTAGACATTCTCGATGAGTTCTGTATGCGCACTCCTACATATGTAAAGCTCTATGCGTAATCCTTCAACTGAATTGTTCTCCAAATATGATATCTTACGAGTTTTTTTACGGATATCGATTTCTGCCATTTAAAATGACCATATATTTCAAATACACCTAGAGAGGCAGACATCACGCAGGCTCAATAAATTTAGCTGCATATACCGCAGTTTCCTTGGCAAGGTCAGGAACCCTCGCCCCAGCTTCCGCTCGGCTAAGCTGTTTACCGGCCTCAAGGAAATGAACAAGAGGAACTGTTTACAACGAGATTGTTATCGGGATTACTGGTGACGTACAGGGTCATTTGTTTGGCTAGTCACGTCTCGTAGTGTAAGGCTCCTTGTAATTTTTTGATGGTTTTTAAAGGGAAAATGTCTTGGAAAGAAACTCCACATATTCTAAAAGGGCTATTCTTTGTTACACTTATTACATGGGGATATCAACTAGAGGCAAGCAAATCTTAACCAAAAACTTGGCAGGTAGAAACTTAACGTCTCGTTACGTCAGTGATGGAACGGGTTCAAATGACCCTTGATGTCGTCGCGACAGTAAAACAACCATTATGATCCCATTGCAGTTTATGTGAGGATTAAAAAGGATTATAGCAAAGTACTTTTTTTATTATATGAATTATAGTGTTTTACTGGAAACGAAAACACACGTATTTTCTATATTTTCACTAGTGAAGACATGAAAAAAAATAGATACCAAATGTCCCGGATGTACGCTCGCGTCCTAAAAAAGTTTCCCGCCAGTTTGCCGTCGCTTGTTCTTGCATAACTTATGTTTCAATCTTAGTTTGTCAGATAATAAAAAGAACATTACACAGTCGCTTAAAGAACAAAATATTGTTTTTACCAATCGAAAATAAACCGTGTAAAAACCTCTTTTATACAAAAGAAAGAAAAAACATCCCACTGGTAACTTAAGGGATTAAATCGACCCGGGGTTCCTGTACCGCAGCAGCAACTCCTGAGGATGGCGGGGGCTTGGAGAGGAGTGTGATGAAAGTCATATAATTAGATGAGTCGGGGGATGAGTCGAGATCATATTAAGAAAAAATTAATAATAATAGTAATAATAAAGTAAAGTCGGAAGTCGCTTGTAGTCACTCCTATGAACCTAAAATAAATTTTAACGTATAAACAATAATTTTTTCACAGTGAATCTCAGCCATCTACTTGTAGGACGTTTCTTTCAGATTAATACAACCCCCAACAGAAATTAATTCCTTACCCATGTAAGCTTCAAAAAATCATCTACAGAAATTGTAAACAATTTCAAATAAATTCTTTTTGGTTACCAAGGGAATGGCCAAAACGACATTTCAGCTTTCTCGATCGGTTTTAAAGGTTATGTGATTGTTGCAAACTATGGAAGGTCAACTCGGCAATTTTTGGGCCATTTTCATTTAATTGAGCAATGATTGTGTGTTGATCTACCCGAGTAAAACTCCTAAAGCATAGTCCATTTAATGTGAAGAATGACTAGACAAACCAATGCCGTAGTTCCCACGAGATCTATTCTCTTGAACAATAACGGAAACATTGTTTTTTAAAAAGAATTATTGATTCTAATGAAAAGACATGTCAAATCTTGACAATTTCTAAGTGCAGAAAGGGCAAGTCCACGTTTGAAAAAATTACACGATTTTCTAGCTTATATTAAGTGTGGGGTCCCAAGATTTGTGTTAGAAAAATATTGTGTTTGTTGGTTTAGTAAATGGTCGCTATATATACTGTACTTCGTCGTATTTGTGACCGTGCAGCTGGCCTAAAGCAGTATAGTGCTCATCTCACCTGAATCAATGATTAAAATCGAATCCAAGCTTTGATTTCACTTAATGCATTCCGAAATCATTTATGTCAAACATATTATTGGTTATATGTAGGAATTACCTTTTCTAAAACTAAACAATCATCCAAAATGAAAGTACTTTCTACAATTGAGCGCAGAAGGACCTCCAGTCCCTGGCAACTGCAATAAAAATGAACTTTTTTTTTCAAGAAATGATAAAATATCTACTCTATAAACTTGACTAATTACTCAAATTTGTCCACATTTGATCGATATACTGCACTATGAGCACTATATGCACTCTAGAGCCATTTAATCGACAGTAATGAACTATTATGCAACACTGTTTTTGAATTCTAAATGGTCCAAATACTGCAGAATGGGAGTTGAACATTGTGTGGAAAAAGACATGATTAGAACTATCAATATATACGTATTTCAAAAAAAAAGCCGTTGTCGGTCGAAGATCTGAAATCTGTGACCGAAAGGAATTGTGGACTTCGAGCTTTTAATTTAAAATTGAAAGAAAGTTAAACTATTTTCCATTTTGTAGCTCACAGCCAGTTAATATACAAGTTTGGCCAGGGGTAACAATGTAAAGGTTGGTTCACTCTGGCTTTTGGGGTCTTTTATTTGTCCAGTATTTGATTGAAGACAACTCTTTATACATCGAGACATTTGTCTTCTGTGGAAGGAAAAATCATCAGATGGGTTTCGTTACAAGAAAACGCAAAGAAAAAAAAAAAAAAACAATTGCAGCCCAAATTCAGTATATCGCTGACTTCTCAAAATATATGTTTAATATATTGGTCGTTGTTTCTTGAAAATGATATCTTACTATTTTGTCATTGATATTATTGATTTACGTTAATGAATGGATCACTTTA